>CM051693.1:5123828-5378828 GCA_028022725.1 Lycodopsis pacificus
TCTGCAGGCCGGGTCACTACATGCACAACGGATGTCTGCAGAAATGCAGTGTTTTCATTGGTTCACATGGGGGATTTCACCGGAAATCTCTGCTATGACTTAGAGGGCATGCCCAGAGTCAGTCTCATTTTCGATTTTTTTTTCGTGCGTGTAGTTCTCTCGTCGAACAGGAAAGTTGAAAGTTTTGCTCCCAAAACAACCCCACGTAGACCCTGATCGAGCAATCTGAGAAAAATAGGAGGTAAGTGGAGATGTTTAACCATATCTTATCTGTAAACTGACGAAGTTTTATCAAAATCTGACGATCAGAAACATGTTAAATAAGCTCCGGTAGAGTCATTGTGTATGTGGGCCATCGCACTGAAATCCATCATGGCGGCTTGGAATCGGCTCCAAATAATGCCCGATTAAACTATTCCCCATGCTTTTAAAAGTTGAAATAGCACCTCCTGGCTCTTCCAAAGCATCCTAAGATACAATTTAAGTGCATTTTGTGGAGGGATCTGCTATGTTTCCGATGATTGCAGATTTTGAGAGGGTATTTTTCCGATCGGCTGCATTGCGAATAGTCACCTGACTGGAATGACGCGGCATGATTGGCTGAAGCAGTTTGTTTATAAAACAAAGGCCTCATGCTCTTTGTATTTTGATGAATCTTTTTAACTTTATCTTTGTATTTTGATGAATCTTTTAACTGTATCATTAACAATTGAGCTCCACCATTCATTTTAACTGAAAAAAAAAATATTTAGAGATGTTTTTTTCTGTTGGATGTTTCAGAACAACTTTTTCCAGAAATCCAGGATTGATTCAGATTCAGACAATTAAAAAATCCTCATTCTTTCCTCTTTCAGGAAAATGCCCCTTAAAAAGAGGTCCAGGACCTTTAACGTACAACCTGGAAGGGGAAGAAAGTACCTTATGGAGCATTATGCGACCATGCCGGTTGATAATGTGGAAGTGAAATGCGGTCATGTGCTTCACGTCTTTCTCAAATCGCTGCAATTGTCAACGAACGGACACCGAGCGGCAGATTCAAGGACACTTTTCTTCTGTATCTTTGGGACCATCTACAAATGCAGATATTGAAAATGTTGCCTTTCGTTTTCGGAAATATCATAAATTGACTGACCAAACTGAATTTCAGTCTTTCATTACCTTCTGTGGAGAGCCATTTGCTTTGACAGTGACGGAAACAAGTCTACTGGGGAGCCCATCCTCAACACCACAGGATAAAGAATGTTCAGTTTCTGTGCCAATACCTTCACACAGCCATCAGACACCATCAGTCAGTGCAACCAGTGAACCAATGCCATCAACTAGTGCAAAGGCCTTGGCAACACCCGATGACGAGCAGCGCTCCAGACCAGCTAGGACCCCATTGACCCCACAAAAACTCAAGCTGAAGAAACAACTTAAATATGTTTCTGCTGAGAGAGCAAAAGAGCAGGAGAGATACCAAAGTACTTTAAAGGGTTTGAAAGACCAATGGAAAACCAGGCAATAAAACGGACTAAACTGACTATTTCTGCATTGAAGGAGAAGCTGAAGGGCCATTCTCTTGCAGTTCAACTTGCTGACAGAAAGAGTGAACTTGGGAACCTAAAAGCAGCACATAAAAGACTGAAGGACTTCTATAAAAAGCGACAATGTGCCTGTCTCCCGATAGACTTCTACAGGAGAAACTAAAGGAAAAAAACACAGAAGAGTGACATGAAATCATATTCGTCCCAGACTCGAATGTTAGTTTTTGACTACATCACACTCCATGTTCCGACAGCAAGTATTCCTCTTGTGCTTGAACAAAGTCTTCTACGTTGAGAGAAAAAGTCAGAAAACATCCCGAACCGAACTGTAGAACTCATGGCACGGGAGCTTGGTTCTATTGCTTATTATCAGTGTGCTGAAAAACTTATTGAACATAAACATGTCACATTAGGTTTTGATGCAACCACGCAGGAAGGCTGCCATGTGAATGAAATTCATTTCACTTTGGAAAAAGATTGTGTTGTGGCTGCTGTAGACTAGTTAGCTGGAGGCACAGCTGCAGATTATTCTGAACACATTCTTGGCACTGTTGAAAATCGAATTGACACATACTGTTATTTCAATGACTTGGATGAAGAAGACAGAGCACGTACCAAGAAAAAAATGATTGGTAACATCTCCAATTCCCTAAGTGATCGATGTGCAGCTAACGGAGCAGCGCTGAGGATTGTCTGTTCAGAATGGAACACATCCCTGAATGAGTTAAACTTCCATTTGCATCCCTTAGACTCAATAGCAAGTGCAGTTCGCCGAGCTTTGAGGAATCTAGGGGCTCATTATTCGGGAGTGATTGTGTGGCTGCCAACCTTATTCTTGCGAACAACAAGCTGAGATTCAAAGACGGCAAAGGAGATCCCCGTGGTTTTTTAGCCTTCTTGGACAAAAACAAATTGCCCCGTGGACTTCTGCCTAGATATCGAGGCAATCGTCTTCATATTTTGTTCCATATTTCGGGAATTCTGATTCAGAAGTACAACCCGTTTCTGGACTTTTATAAGACAGGGACTGTAACTTGTGGTGGACTCCGACTTGCCATCTACAAAGACTTCAACTCTAGCCTAGCCAAATTGTAACTCTGTGTCTTGGGGTTGATTGGCAAACTACTTACAGCTCCATGGATGAGAACCTTTTACACTTCATGTGAGAATGAAGTTAACCATGTGGAAGGAATCGAAGTTGTTTGGAGGGTGACTGACAAACTGAGGAGTGTCATTGACAATCCTGTGGAACTGATTACTGCTGAATGTGATTTGTTTGGCAATGTATTGGCAGATGATCCAGTACTGATTGAACTGAGACAAGTGCTACAGCAGGATTTCTCAGAATCAGAACAATACAAGGAACTTATGAAAGCTTGTCTCACTGCCATTCTTGAGGTTCTTCAGCGGCAGTACAGTGCCTATTTCGAAATGAATGTAACAGAAAAACTGAAGGAGGAAACCAGGTCGGCACGAAGTCACAACATTGATGCTGAAGAAATCATGGGGATGTTCTCAGCATCCCAAAAGAAAGCCCCACATGCAACTGTTTGCTTCCTCTCGTGTCGTATGCGTGCCAAGAAGAACAGAACTGTTAAGTATTTAGATGGCCTTTCTAGTGAGAAAAAAGAGCCGCTCCTGCGGAAAGCTGTGACCTATGGGAGAAAGCAGAGGGACCGAAGAAGAATCAAGCAAAAGGAACTTAGAGATCAGATAGTGAGAAGACAGGAGGCTAAGAAACAAAAAAAGGAAGACAAAGAGAGGAAAGACCTGGAGAAGAAACTGAAGAAGGAAGGCCTGGAAAATGTGTTGAAAAGTTTCCCCGACATCAGTGAGGAAGACCAGATTAAATTGACAGAGACCCTGGATGGCAAGCTTGTTGGCAGAAGACTTGTTCATGTTTGGTCTGAGGAAAGTGGATCGATAACCTATAATGGGAAAGTCGAAAAGTTTAGAAAGGCAAGTGGAAAGTACAAAATTGGGTACTGGCAAGAAGATGAGGACTACGACGATGCCACAGATTGGGAGATGTGCAAAAATGCTTTGGCTGTTGATCTGTTGCTAGGAGACCTGCTTTTAACTGACTTTGATAAAGAAACTAATTTGATCTGGCACTCTGAATTACTTGTAATTGGATTTGGAATGCACGACTTTCTCTTGGTTTCATTGTCGATAAGTTCATGAAAGAGGATGACAAACAGTTGACATAATATTCAGTGTCGAGGATGCAATATTGTCATGTGTGGATTTTCATTTGATAAAAGGTAAATTGTTAAGATTAATTAACTTGTGGATTTTGCTGATTTTTCAATGCATTTCATTTCAGCAAATGTCTCTAAAAAATAAGTAATCTGATTCTGAAAATTTTCATTTGCTTTTCGGGCTAAAATGTTACCTGACGCTTCACCTAATTAAGTATTAATTATTCTTTAATTTTCAGGAGAACTATGGATATTAGGTAGACCTGGATGCTGTTTGTACTCACCATTCATTGTGCATTAAAATCAGGAAGTGAAAATGTTAGAACCTTTTCACATTTTAACTTTTAATTAGTGCAGATTATAAACTGGAATGTTACCATTCATATGCTAATTAGGTTAATTAACCAAATGAATTACATAATTAGTGAGAGAATATCAATAATAATGATATATTTCATGTGAGGATACCATTCTCTCAATATCCTGAAAATTCCATTGAAAAATCTGCAAGGACAAGAGAGATACAGATAATTCTTTGGAAAGATTAGTAATTTGCGATCACACTTTTCTTAAGAAACGAATGGAAAACAATAGAGAGGAAGAGACGTTTTGTTTTAAAGTAAAATTGCTCTAATTTCTTTATTTTCCAATGGATTTTAACAATCTTGGTCTCATTTTGTTGTTTTTTTCAGCTTAATCCAGACAGGTACATTTTAAAAGGTTTTTGAGAAGTTTGAATTTTTTTGTCACATACCTAGATAAAGGGAAACAAATTATTAAATGATAAAATAGCTGTAACTTTGTGATTCTGTTTACCACCACTGGTAAAATGATTATTTGAGTGGCAGAATGTCTTAAATGTGGCAGGATGTCTGAAATGTGTTCACAATGCGGGACATCAGCTATTTCTTTAACATTGAGATGCGCTTTGCTCGTTGTGGTATTTTGTTTACGAGGGACAAGCGAGCGATCTGTTAAGTAACTGTACGGGACTGCATGTGCACCATCTCCTCCACGCACTGTGATATGCAACTCATAAACTGAGAGAATAATGAGTCATAAACTAAAGAGGGTACTGTGGTACATGTTGGATTAATGTAGCCATGTTTCACTGTGCGTCATGACGCACGTAGCTCAATGCATATTAAACATGTTCACACTGTTTACTGCAAACCATTGATCATTTTGTCCACACAAATATTGAAGTCCTTACAATTGTTTGGTGCAGAATAACTAACTGTTAACTGAACTAACAGAGGCAGAGCTGCACTATGTTTGATATTATTGTTAAAATTATTAAAACAGCCTCTTGTGTGTTGGTGACAGGTGTAGTGCGGTCATAATTTTTTTTCTAATTTAATCTTTGATTATTCTTCAATGTTATCCAGAAATATTTCATGTTATGAGAAATCCTTACAGTTTTAATTTTTCCCTCTCAGCTGGTGTGAACTACATCATGGCACTTCCTCCACCAGTGGGCTACAGGATCCTCCCCTACTCCTCTGACGACGGAGCAGGTGTAGTATGTGTTGAATGTATTTATTATGTAAACTGTGAGTATGAGGTCAGGCTTGATGTTTTGGTCCCAGCTAAGGAGGAGGAAGAGGACGTGGAGGAAGACGTTGGGTCCGACTGGGAGGCCTTAGATCCCGGCTGTGACTCCATGGACGAGGAAGAAGAAGAGGAGGAAGATGAAGATGACCCTCTCACCCAGCGGTTACCACCTAGGAGTTTCTGGGAGGGGTTCTACCACGTGCCGACTCCTCCCTTTCCCGCTGGCCATCCGCGCTCCCTCCCTTTTGGTGTGGAACGTCCTGAAGAGGCTCCGCCCCTGGTCCCCCAGAGGTCAGAAGAGTCCACCAAGAGGAGCAGGGAAGAGGACCGCACGGAGCAGGTAAGTGTGAAGAGGCAGAGGACCGGTGAGGACGCAGCGCCCTCCAATTCAGGCCTCTGAATCTCCAAGAGGAGGACCAGAGGAGAGGACCATAGGAGAGGATACAGATGGTCTCCGCCCTCCACTTCAGGCCCCAGCTTCCCCACACACACAGAGGATACTGGCAGTCGGCTGAAGACAGCGACTCGGACTGATAAAGCACCAGACAGCCTTCCCTCGCGTCTGGCGGGGTTGACGATAGGTAGCATCCTGCAGCAGAGCTTTTAAGTATCGCTTCTTTATACATCAAGATTGCGCTGCGGACGGCTGCCTCGACGTGTTGGTGCGCATTGTTTTGTTTTTAATTCGGTTTTATGCTGCGATACCCAGAGCTCTTTCACCAGAGATGAGCTCATAAACATCAGGGGAACAACTCCAGCGGACTTACTTCCAACTTTTCAGTTAACTTCTGTGGAATTACTGGACATTCTCGTCGAAGGTGCTCTCACCTTAACTCATGCAGTGAAGCACCGTAGGAGAGGCCAACGGGCCGGCATGCTCGTGCGTCTTCGCACACGTGGATTTCGCACACCGGCTGCGGTCCATCAGGACCAAGACCTCACGACACATGAACACTTTCTTCCCATCCGCAGTCGGGTTCATCAACAACACTTCTACACTTCACTTACATCTCACTTGTTTATAGTCCTGTTATCTGTTCGTTTGTGCACTTTATTTTATATTTCACTTTTATATTTTTCTGTAAATCTTAATGTTTCTACTCTGCACTGTGTTGATTGTATGCACCTCCCCTCATGTCAAATTCCTTGTATGTTTACCATGGCAATAAACTGTTCTGACTGTGATTCTGATTTATGGATTTTCCTTTTGAGTAATAATTGATGCTAGATGCAGAAACCAGAGTAAGTATCAGTGAATGGTTGTTATTCTGTTGTGTATTTGTCTTTATAAAGTCCAGGTGTCTTTACCAGACAAAGGTAAACTAATAATGTTAAGAAAAAGTCTCCAAGTCTCTTTTACTCAGGTATCGATGGCTGTAACACAGGAAGCAACATCCAGGATCTCCCAGACAACAGTGTTCACTCTGGACCAGATGAGAAGGATGGAGGACCACAGGACCAGATGAGAAGGATGGAGGATCACAGGACCAGATGATAAGGATGGAGGACCACAGGACCAGATGAGAAGGATGGAGGACCACAGGACCAGATGAGACGGATGGACCACAGGACCACAGGACCAGATGAGATGGATGGAGGACCACAGGACCAGATGAGAAGGATGGAGGACCACAGGACCATGAAGAGCGGCGGTCGCCTTTCTTTCAGTGGGCTGAGTAAGTAATCCCTCACTAAGACTACAGAAGTATCAGTAATATGATTCCATCATTGGAGGCCAGATTCAACACAACAATGTAAAGGTCGTATAGTTGAGTTCAAAGTATTCATCTCTTGTGTTTGTGTCTCACAGGGCAGGACTCCTCTGTGCTTTCGGCTCACTCGTGGGGCAGCTGAGAGTGGACGTCCATCATCCCACAGACCACTGAACCACTCTCAGTACCCCAGAGAGTCAGAGACCCAGTGAGTACGGTGAGTCCTCCTGCCCCGACACCACCCGCTCCACCCACCAGCCGAGAGGAGGAGCGCCCCATCCCCACCGGCACAGAGGACATAGTTTGTCTCAGTCTGCTTCTTCTGTGCTGGTGGGTTTGGGAAGCTCCTCACACACAGTAAGCCGTCAGCAGCTCTTTGCATCTGCTCACAAGTCAAGAAGGAGACGGACGCTTCAGGAAATAATAATTGTAAAAGCTTTAAGCTATTTCATTTGTCACACAGAACACAGTATGTTCATGTGTACTGTATGTACTGTATGTATACTGTTTATTTATATAGAGTAGCACAATAAAAATCTATGTATGACAAACTTTCTCAATATGTATTTTTATTTGAAACAATATCAAAATATTTCTGATAATCTGACTATGTATGACAATTAATATACAATAAATATTGTGAAATTATAATTGAATATCTTTTTGATTTTCATTTGACTCAAAGGCATTACTGTTAGTACTGTTACGTATTGATAATCATAATATTACATGTTGATATAACTAAAATGGGGAACGCTTTAGATTATGGCCCCAACGTGCAGCATAATTCTTCCCAATTTAATTCAAACTAAATCATAAATAATTGAAATCTTTACTGATTGTTAACCAGTGCAGAACGTAATGATACATACATGTAGGTTCAAGGGAACAACATATGACGTTAATGAATAATAAATGAATGAATTATTATAATTTTTTATAACACTGCTGTAGTTTATTTCAAAATTATCATATAGAACCTCCCAACACTGGAGAGGCACAGATAACAAAATAAGGAACTACATAGAAAATAACTTCAAGGTACATTTGTGTTTTTACTTTGCAACAACCCAAGGTAGAGGTAGAAGAGTACTGTCAGGTACATACTGTTGGCCTCAATAGGTTGTTGTATTGACTGGGAAAGGACTGTATATCTTTACTGTGGTTCATTAAAAGTTGTGGCCACCGATCATCGATCAGAATGCACTTCAGACAAGATGTTCCTTTTGAGAGGTTTATTGACAATAGTCAAACAAACAATTGTGTGTGCTCACCATTGCGCAGCAACACCTTAATCACTTTGAGTAGGACTTGGCAGCAACCGGACCGTCTGTCCAAGTACAGTACGTCATTGGTTGTGCTGACAAGGCAGGACGTATTCTCAGCTGCAGGTTTTATATTCACATCATGCAGAACTTGCAGATGCTTCCCCTTACACTTCTGACACGTAAATTTCAGGCGGCACTGTGCAGCCTGGTGCGAGCAGCCGCATCTCCAGCATCTTTTGTTGATCTTGATCCAGGCTGTTTTTTGCTCCACTGTCAGCTGTGCAAAGCTTACACGCTGGTCGAGAAAGTGCTGCGTGTTTAAGCAGTAGTGGCAGTATGCCGTCCTATCTGGCTGCTTGGCACTTAGGGGTGGCTTCACTGCTGCTGGTGAGCTCTCAGGCTGGTCTGTAGTGTGCAGGATGCTGGTGCTCCTGCCACTCTTGCTCCTGTCGCGGTAATTCTCTGGCCGTGGTCCTGATTTGCTCTTATCCTCTCTGTACAGTGAATCGTACACGGTCTCTTGATTCTTCAGCTCATAGTCGAGCCAGTCTGAAAAGTGGAAGAGGTTGGGGATGGTAACACGCATGGGGTACAGGAACCTCTTGAACTCAGCCCGCATATCCTGAGGCAGCTTGGACAACAGCCGTGTCACATGTGACCCACAGTGAAGCTCAGTATGTCCACTGCCCCCAAGCTGATCTAACATACCAACTAGTGCTCTCAATCGCAGTGCAAACTGCTTGAACCCGCAGGTGTCTCCACGTGTGATGTTCGGGGCATCCATCAGGTCAGCGATTTTTCTGAGAGCTAACTAGTGCGGCTGGCCATAGTTTTCAATGAGGCTAGCCATCGTGTCAGTGTAGGGCTGCAACGAGTTGGTGTAGGAGTCTGCTATGAGCAGTGCCTCCTCATACTTCAGGTGGTCCACCAGGATCTGATATTTAAAGCGCTCTGTAGCATCCTCAGGCAGCAGGTTCTCCAGGGCAACCTTAAGCCGAGCAAACTCCCTAGGATCTCCTTTAGTGAATACAGGGATTTTGGGCGTAGGACCGCGGTACACAGTCTCCTTGTGGTGGGAGGGTAAGGGCTTGCTGGGCAGTGACTCCCTCCTTGGTGGGGTATAAGGTTCACAATACTCTGGTGTATGCATCCGGGAAACAGGATAAACTGGCTCTGGGCTACAGAAAGACTGCACCTGACGTCTCGTCCACATGTCTCTCAGCGGCATTGTGAGCCCTGCCACAAGGTCCTGTGGTGGTGGTTGTGGCTGGTAAACAACATCTTCTGTTACAGGGGGTGGTGGCGGTGGCCAGTCATCATTATCCACTGGAGGCAGAGTGTGACTGCTAGCTTGCACAGGTGAGGGGAATGAGAGAGGGCGGTACGTGTTATCAGCCAAGTTAGTGTAATGTTAATGAAACTAGCGATGGCATGTGCAGTGATGCTTCTTTTGCCTGTAAAATATTTAACATTATTTGTGTTTATATTTTTGGCTCTCCAGCTTCAACAGTGACCCCATTCACCTTGGCAAAGAAGGCTCATTTAACAAAAGAGAAGGTGGAGGAACTCCACAGGTCTGTGACCAAATTTGTGGTCAAGGGACTGCATTCTTTTTCCACTGTGGGATCTCCATGGTTCAGGTAAAGAAAAGTGATGTGAAAACATTTGTATAAAATCTGTTCCATTAAGACAATTCTTCAAAAATACTAATAAATATCCTCATTTATTTTATACAGAGAGATGACCACTGCACTCAATCCTCGCTACCGACCCCCATCCAGGGATGATCTGTCCAATACACTAATTCCTGCATGGTACTCTGTTGAGAAACAGAATGTTATTCAGGAGTTAGCACAAGTTAATAAGGCTGATATTACATGTGATGGGTGGACCAGTGTGGCACAGGACCACTACTTAACAGTTACTGTACACTACACCAGTCATGGCCACATTAAGCAGAAGGTGCTAAAGACCAAAGCTGTGTATGAGTCAGACAGGCCTGATGGTGGCAGACGAGATAAATAGCATTCTGGTGGAATTCTCTCTGAACACAAAAGTTGTAGCTGTCACAGTAGACACCGCCAGCAATATGGATGTCGCACTGAATTAGTCAGGAGAGGTGTCATATTTTGCCAGAGAAGGCAAATATGCTCATATTTCTGCAAAATAATTGCTGAGGTTTGAAGCTGTAGTGTGTACAGAGTGTGTGTGTTTTGTATTTATTTAAGTATACTGTAAACTGTTAACAGTTAATATATTGTTCATAGTTTGAAGTTAAAAAGTTTGAAGCTGTAGTTTGAAGCCAAGTGTTTTGTATTCATTTATACTTATAGTATACTTTAAACAGTTAATATATTGTTCAATTTGAAGAAAAAAATTTGCCTTGGCAATAAAAAAAAGCCTTTCTTTAATGTCGTCAATCATCGTTTTGTGCTTCTTTTTTTTTAAAGTATCGGTTCAGGCACCATTTAGGCACCGGTATCGTTTTAAAAGTATCGTATCGGAAAATAACCAAACGATACCCATCCCTACGTAACAGCTCACATCCAGTTTAAGACTCTGGTGCTAGCCTACAGGGCAGTAAACGAAACAGCTCCTTCCTATCTCCAGGCCACGGTCAAGCCCTACACCCCCGCCCGACCTCTTCGCTCTCCTGCCTCGGGGCGACTGGTTAGTTTCTTTCTGCACTGTACTTTTGCTCTGGTATATGCTCTTAGATGCTCGTTTAAAAAAAGAGATGCACTTCTGGTGACTAGTAGTTATCTTTAATACCTATGTTGAATACACTTATTGTAAGTCGCTTTGGATAAAAGCGTCTGCAATGTGACCAGGTCGTTAAAATGTGTGACACCATGGTCCCTGCAGTGCCACCACCACATAAAAAGGGCAGAAGAGGTGGTTTGGCACTGGAAAACTTTAAAAAGAGATGTTGAAGAACCAGGTTGAAGGCATTTATTGACAAAAATGTTTACTGAAACAAAAATGAAACCAACTAATTTCAATCAAACTAAAGTAAAAGAACACCAAACTAAAGAAAGCTGCAGCCTCGCAGCAAGCTGCCAACTCCTTTTCCCACCTCCCCATCCGGTGAATGAGATTTTACCCTCAAGGCCGAACGCTCTGAAAACATCTGAAGTGTGCGTTTTGAAGTACATCAATCCTTTTTAAACGGCCAAACATGCAGCCTTATGAGGCACGTCAAACTGCTTTGACGCCTCTAATCCGACCTTGTTTTAGTTTGAGTTTCAAATAAGTACCCTGTAGCAACCCAAGCTGTTTTTTCTGGAGCCGCAGTACCTGTTTAGAGAGATAAAAGGAATAAAGGTCTATGGATTCCCCCCTAAGGACGATATTTTATGATAGAAATAAATCATTCACTAATAACAGTTGCTTTCACTGGTTGAAACGCTAAAAACGTCACCTACTAAACTTAAATTCCGTTGAAACTTAATGGCAGAGCAAAATAAAACTTATTTATCGGGTTTGTGTGCAGTCAAAGATTATTTATGAGGTAAGAGAAGCTTCACCGACTGTTTTTGTAGTTCCAACAACTCCAACCGAGTAATAAGTCTTTCATGTGACGTCAACTCCCATCTCATGTCAATAGTTAAATTTGATCCACTTCATCGTTTTGAACCAGGCCCTTCATTATTTAGATGAAGTTTAAAAGGTTCAGGGCTATTTTAATATACAAAAATGTTGCTGAAATAACGACCTTTTCCTAAAACAGTGTTGGTTCTGTGGTGTTGGCGTTTCAAATGTCAAATGAGGCGTGTCCATTATCGCTTTCAGTGTGTTTGGGCCGTCTGCCTTGCCCAACTGGAACATACCACCTGCCCAGGTAAGTACAGGGTGAGTTAAACCGAGCAAGCAGCCACATCACACAGAAGAATGAACCCACCATTAATACAAGATGTGTAAGTTACTGCCGACTCCATCTATGGACATGCATCCATATTATAGAATCCTGCAGAACTGTCCTCATACATCCTAGCAGAGCCCTGTCAAAAGCAAAGCCTCTAAGTTATATGGTTTTGACATTAGCTAAGCAATTTAGAGGCAGATAAATGTTTTTTCCCTCCAAAGTTTACTCTACAAAGCAGAAGTATTACTGTCACAAACAAGTGTCCGAGCTATTTTCCAGAGGGAGATCAATGGAGAGTCACTAATTGGCTTGACTTATTTGATGTCGTCCTCTGACATTTAGCTGCAGCACGTCCTCTCTGCTCCATTTACCAGTGCTACAATGATTGATGTATGCATGTCTGTTGCTTGTTTAGCAGTGTTGTCAGCAGACACTCAAAAAGACAAGCAATAAAATAATGCAATAAATGGGAATCTACGTAAAGACAAAATTTGCTGCTCGACTTCAGTTCTTTGCTGAGTGCTCATTTGAAGTAATTATTCATTAACAGAAGGTTGGGTGAGCCAGCGTAGCAATCAATTACAGTATTTCTTTGCCTCTGCTTTTGTTCAAGAACAGAAATACTACTAATGAGCCGCATGGATTCCATCTGATTCCAGTCTAGTCCAGGGCTTAGCGTGCACTCTTACTCACTTCCTCTTTTCTTGTTGTCTTTCTCCTGCACAGCCTCAGACTCATATGTACATGCAAAACAGTTCAAAGCTGCCAGGATTCAAAGCCATTTAGCAGCCAGTTCAATGCAGAGAAAGCCCAGTAATTAAAAGTGGGTGGGCTAATCAGGGTATTTGACAATGGAAACATACACACATACACACCCTGTAAATCATACCATTCCACCACCTTTACAAATTATAAAATGCTGAGGGGGTCCCACTTATCTACATTCTCATTAATAAAAACCAATCATCAATATGAGGCTTTAATCAACCCTCCTTTGTCTTGAAACATGCTCAGTATTCTGGGGAATCCTCCCTGCTGGCGCTGCAGCCAAACCGACAGAAAATGTCTGCAGCTTTAGAGGACATCCTCAGTAAGACTGTCCATTCGCTTCCGCCAAATCGATATCCTCGATATCCTCATGCAACACAAAAAAAGATGAATGTTTTCATCCATATTAAAGCCTTCTGAAAATATCCCTTTGGGGAGAAATACTTCACCTCTTCAACTCAGCTGGGGGAAAGTAGTTAGTATTCTCTGTGATAGATTATAGGCTCTATCATCTTCCCCTTGAAAGGCAGGCACACAGCGTGGTAGGGATGCCACAGTATTAGATAAAGGCTTCTTGCTGTCTGGAGCGGGAGCTCTAATTTGAATATGCTTTTACACTTAAAACGTGAGTGTGAGGGTTGTTTGTGAGTTGGCTAATGAGGAGATTGGTAATGCAATTATTGCTGCTTAATGAATATGGAACATTTAGGCCTATTATTATGCATCAGGATCAGGGCAGGCTTGTTATTCCATTACTTGTTCATTATAAACCTCCTATGACATCACCGTCCTATAACATTATTACCCAACATAACATATGCTGAACACTGTTATCCCCACAACCTCTCAGGGCGATGAATAACGTGTGTTACAGGCTCAGAAGGAAACGCTGGGTCCGAACTCGTGCAACATATTTACTAAGAGTGGTTCTCTATGACATCATTGTTTGGTATTAACACAACATGCATCTGCTCTACTATTGTTCTAGCATCTAAACTGTACTGTAACCACCTTAACCTATAACGCAAAAATCACAACATATATACACATATTTTGACCTATACGAGTAGAACTTTCTAAGCTCCACACATTTCTCTTGTATACAATTGTCCTGGTTGACAACCCCATATTACCGGCCCAGTCACCAGGAAATAATATTAGCCTCGTACAATTCTGCAAACATAGAATACGTTGAATGTCAAGGTTTTTGCATTCGGTCAGAGCAAGTGACGTATTACCGTAATAGGAAAGTTACGTGGTATAATAAGTGTAACGAGAACATCTTCTAAGGGGGGGCGAGAGGGTTGGTGGATGGGTCAAACAAACACAGGACTTGCACCCACGACACTGCTTCACATAGGTCAGGAACAGCAAACATTGATTTTATGCTGTTTGTGTAATGCTACTTTTAAAAAGGTACGCTAAGGGTGGTCGTTTTTTATTTACGCAATTTACGATGTTACGGTTTACATTACTTTGTTTCGTTATTATTTTATCAGAAACCATGATCTTTTTTCCAACCCTTACCAAGTAGTTTTGTTGCATAAACCGAACCAAAGTGTGATACAAGTCTGATATGTATCTATGTGTATATGCTTTATGGTCTATTTGACTCTAAAAGGACCATAATTTACTAAATGATCATCATGCTGTATTGAATAAGACTTGAAACTAGAGATTGAGACCATAAAGTCATGTTTACAATGTTTACTGAGGTAATAAATGGAGAGAAGTAGAGTCATTTTCTCATAGACTTCTATACAACCAGACTTCTTTATACAACTAGAGGAGAGAATGCATCTTTAATTTCAGCGTTGGCTTCACTTTTCAGAACCGGAGATCTGACTCCCTGTCCTGAACCATCGACCGATTATGCAGATATTTTTGGGTCACTGTTTTTATATAGAAACATTATTCATTGTAGAAGCTGTTGGGAGGAAATCTCAAGGTTCCGTGAGAGGAGATGAATGTCTCAAGATCAGACTAAAAGTGGCACTGCTAGTGCTATCCATTTTGTATTCAAGCTGTCAGTCAAAGAGCCCTTATGCTTGTGACTGCGGGGGGGGGGGGGGGGGGGGGATTACACAGCCTCAGAGATACTTCAGGAAAGAACTTGTCACTTTTCTTTTCTTTACTTAGAGTCCTTCATGGCTACTTAAGAGAATGCAGGTTCACATCAGCTTCACTTTTGAGATCCGGAGGTTGCCACTTGGTACAAACAATAGTCTACCAGGACCCTGGAACTAGCTCACCTAAATGGAATGCTGTCATTTTTTGTGTCATCAGTACCTGTGCTTTCACTGCAATGACAAGAAAAAATGTGCTGTAAAAAAGTTCCATACAGGATGCTTGAGTTTTCCAGCCAAGCTAACTAGCCACAGGTGAACAGTTCTACAGTAACTCTGCTTGCTAAAAGCTTTTGAAAAAACAAGATTTTCATTTCAATAAATCTGTGTCTGTTAAGTCAGTCTATCCATTACTATACATTTTACTTTGTGTTAACGCAACATGCATAAGCTCTGCTACTGTGGCTCAGTGGTAGAGCAGGGTTGTCCTTCAATCAGAGGATTGGCGGTTTGATCCCTGGTTCCGCTAGTCGGTGTGTGAATGTTAGAGTCATGTGCAGGTGGCACCTTGCATGGTAGCTGCTCTCATCAGTGTATGAATGGGTGTGAATGGGTCAATGACGACATGTAGTGTTAAAGAGCTTTGAGTGGTCGGAAGACTAGACGTTTTGTGTGGTTGTGTGAGGTACTAATAATGCATAGTCAGCATATTACCTACAGTAGAATTTGTAGAAACAGACAGGAGTACCAGCACAGGAGCAAAGAAATGTACTGCTGTGGACGTATTTCAGACACTAAAATAATCAATATCAGTTTGAGTGTACCCTATATTTAGAATGCTTTGAAGAGAACAAAGATAACGGCTTCAGTTCCCCGTCAGAAAGAGCTGTCTAGGTAAATTGGTGTAAATATTCTAAATATAATGTACACGTACACACAAAGCTAAAATACACTGACTGTGGATTAGTACCTCGTACAAACCCACTTTGAAATTTCCGAAATATCCCTTTAACTCAGAAAAGCTAAGAACGCCCTCTGCTGCCTCTCTTATGCTAGCAGAGATACCCTTCATGGACCTCACATGGGTAGCCACTGCCGAGTGCCTCACTCTTGCCCTGCTAGTGCCGTGCTCCACTGTTTATTTTTAAAGGACCACCAACATGTTCTATGAACTGGAAATGACACTAGGCTGCCCTTTCTATTGCCATGGTAAACATCCTTTTTTTTCCCCAGAGGTCATGAAGCTCTGAGATTCCCCCTGTAGATGATTGAAGTGTTTAACTCAACTGTTTCTGTTCAGTGACAAAGATGAATCTCGTATATGTGTCACAGGCTGCAGTAGGTTTGGGATTGTACATACTTAAAAAGAGTTATGTTTGATCCGCACTCCCCCAAGTCTATCAAGAGATTCCTACGCCCGGTTGCTTTTAATACATCGGCGGTGTGGAGCTAAAGTGGTAGGATTTTTGTAGGTGTAGATTTATGGCTCATGGCTTTCCCAGCACATTCAGTTCTTTTCAGGGCCTGAGATTAACCAAGTCTTAATGTAACAGCTCAGTCATGACTGCATCTGTGTGTGTAATCAATATCTCATACTTTTGTGAAATTGAGTTGTAGGAGCACAGAGGCGTTACTCCAGTTCAATCGTAACACAGAATCTCTCTTTGTCAGACTTTACAAACTGCTGATGTACAACATGCTGAGCATGCTGATAATGGCGATCAGAGTTAGAACATGAAAAATACACTATGTACAGTCCCTTTCAGTGACTGGTGATATTTCTGAAGTAACCCATTTGGTAGCAGTTTTTGTACTGTAAGTGTACCCTCCACCACACACACACACACACACGTAACATTGCTAAATTTTCAACTCCTGTTCACTTTCACTCTGAGTGAGCCAAAGGGCGAAATTTTTTTTAATTTCCGGTCGCAAAACAAACTTTCATCTTTGCATCGCATTGAGTTCAACTTTGGTCTACCTTGACCCGCAAAGTCACAGACTGAATCAATAGCAAAGACGTGCGTGGTGGACACCCCTTGGCACTGTCCACATCCAGCATAAATGATCGCCTCGATGGTTACTCTGCATGCATGTGTGCAGGTGTGACCGTGCCCTTTAATAATGACCTAGTCACATTTATAACAGTCCTGCTGTAAAAGCTGCACTATCAATAATTGTATGTTAACAATAGGTGAAAAGACTAATGTGAATGGGGTTACTTGAAGTGATAAACCCACAGAGGATTTTGACCGAACTCTGAAATTCCCTCCAGCTTTCAGGAGCATGCTGTCTTTGTTGGGATTTTCTGGGCTGCAACTTAACTCTGACAAACCCACTGCACACTACACTACCCCTTACCCGCCCCGCACCAAACGGCAGGCAGGAGAAGTTAGCGAGGACGTATAAACAGAAGAGACAGATATTCATCAGGTGTTGGTAAGAAGATGAAAGCTAGCTAAAAGGAGAGTAACTATTCGACATGAACACAAATTCAAATGAATGATAATGTTGCTCTGTCTGCTGAATGTTGACAACAACTCAATATGTGATCATAAGTTAGTGTTTATAGCTCGCCCCCACGTGGCTGAGGGAAACCTATTAATAATTCTTTAATATAAGTATATCAATAATATGAATCATTAATTAGTATTAATCATGAATCATGAGCACAGCAAAAAGTTAAAACCAGTTTGACATATTTCAGGGGTCTCGAAAATCATTTGTCACTAAAATGTATTTTAAAAGCGTACTAATGCCCAGAAGTTATTATTCAAACTGCAAAACATTTATTCACAAATATGAATAGTGTATGCAAGTGCCGATCTTCTGCCGTAAGTTACTGGGTGTTTTGCATACTGGTTAAAACCATTTATATGTTTAAGTGTTCCCAGTGCTCCCATAGATATATTATTATATCAGATTTACCTTAAAATGTGATGTTTATCAACAAATGAATCATTGAATAATCCACCCTGAAAATATATAGTTTAGTTTTAGTTAGTAAGCTTTTTTTCTCAACCTTTCTTCAGTCTACCAAATTGCAAAAACCATAACAGCAAAAAGTCAGAAAAAATGGATTTACTCATCAATGGGACAACTTTGGCTCAGAAGTTAGAGCGGGTCGTCCCACAAACAGGATCGGTGGTTCGATCCATGGCTCCTCCTGCCAATGTTGTCCTTGGGCAAGACACTTAACCCCAAATTGCTCCCCAAGGCTGTGAATGGGTGTGAAGTACAAAGGCGCTTTGAATGGTCGGAAGACGAGAAAGGCGCTATACAAGTACAAGTCAGTTTTGTACCATCCATAAAACTGTGCTGTATCCAGATACACAGAAAGTGTAACAAATGAATAAATGTGCTATCTGTTTAGGCCGTGCAGATAGCTGACCTGTTCTGATAAGCGTCTCTCCTCGTATTTTCAAACAGGACTTTGGGCACAGTGTATCTTAGCTGTCCTCAAAGGTAACACAAAGGGCTACACATTGAAAACATGTCGGGGCTCAAGTCAACTCAGAGGAGTTTGTGGCAGGACTAGGACAGATCGAGATGGTGCACGCACAAAATGATCAGTGGTGTGTATTTGTTCCGTTTTCAACAGCCTAAGAGTTCTTGATACACTGTGATGGAAGGGATTGGGCCTCTACACAGCAATTTGGCCTCTGTTGTTGGGTTAACTGATCCTGCTTCAGCTGTGTATTATAACAACACTTTTACAACTAAATCCCTTTAAGGTTCATGTTACACAGACCTCTTCAGGAGCCTCCACTGTTTAGATTTCCGTGTCATCATACACACCTAAGCCACGCCCCTAGTGGCCTGTAGCACCTCACAGAATGTTGATTGGTCCTCCAACAAACCCATTACTTGAAGGGAGGAAAAAAAGGATTTTCTTGTAATCTCTTGATCCCGTGAAATCAAGAGATTCAGCTGTCATGCAAGCTTATCCTTTAGAAGGAAAGAAAAAGAAAGAAGACAAAACTTTCAAGCAATACACATTTGTTGTACATGCTACATGATGGTCACATGCTACAAGTCAAATTAGTCTCTCAAATTAGTTAAAAAGCAGATTTCTTGTCATTCCCCCGAAATTAAAGTCTGATAAACAACTTCATATTTAACCATAGCCATGCAGGCTTCAAAGGTGGCTCAGAACCAGCTTGTGTCTTTGCAAAAGAAGCTGTAGTAAGATTGGATTCCGAACAGTTACAATGGATTCCAAAGGTGACCCAGAGTCACAACAAAAACGTCCCCAACTCCTGCAGCATTATCCACTTCTCTACTGTTGATCCGTACGTATTTCTAAGAGGGGAAAGTGTTTTTGGCAGAGATTTGGCCAGGCAAGTAAACAGAGCAATACATTATTTAAGCCAAGATGAGATGAATTCAATGGAATTCTTCTTCGTGTCATGGAATCAGTACTGTCAAATCTCCTTAAGACACAGCTACATTGTAAAGCCTGTAATATACAGTGCTTTCATTTATTTATGTGCTTGCATTACTTTAAAAAAATTATCTACGTGCATTAATGTTATTAGGAATGTGATATCACTGTTTTCGCATCAAATTCTATTCAGTTTAATTGATCTGTAAATTGTAATGCACTTTGCAACAGTTTGTAAAAGTGCTACAAAATTAAGATCCATATTATTGTTATAACATACATTATTTAAGGTGCATATATAATCAACTTAAGTACCCTTTAGAAAACCTCTCATTTTATGGCAGCATGGTCTGACAGTCTTCCCTGCTCAGTCCTGATTATGGTTCACCAGTGCCAGCCAGCCTAGCAAATAGGGCATCGACACCGGAGGCCTCGCTGGAGTCTGAGCTAAGAAAAAAAAAAGAAAGAAAAAGGTATCTGGTGAACCTGTGTGCCATGAATGGTTTGTCTGATTTTGTGGGGAATATATCTGGTGTTGACATGCTGAATGAAAACATTACCATGGCCACTACAACAGCATACCTTTCAAAATGATTTGACCGTTTTCTTTGCAGCTGCTCAGTCTGAATCCGTTAACACTATGCAGCATATGTGTCACGGGGTGTGAAGGTGGACCCAAACACAGGCACAGACCAGGGAGTATGGGTGTAAAGGTTTATCAACCAGGTAACCAAGGGGGGAAACAACCAGAGCAAAGTGGGAAAATCCAGGGAGGGTGAGGGTGGAATCCAGGCAGGAGGAGGTAGGGCAGGGCAGGCAGACTGGGGAACCAGGAGGATGACCAAAACACGTGAGCTGTAACAACGATCTGGCACGTGTGTGTGTGTGCATGTGTAATATAACAGCTAAAACAAGAAAGACATGAAAGCTAATACATAAACAAACTGTTACAAAACAGCAAATAGATGTTCTTTGAAAACATTTTACAGAGGGACATTCTTTTGTTAGGTGGGAAAAGTCATTCCATAGTTTGATTCCCCTAAATCTTATTGAAAATTGACCTCCGCTAGTCAGTAACTTAGGAGGATGAAGATTGAAGAGTTGAGTAAGAGTGAACCTGTGAATTGAATTTACAGTAGGTCTTGAAATGATCAGGAATATTGCCTTCACCTGAAAGTATCTTAAAAATGAAAACACAAGTTTGTGAAATATTTATGTCATAAATGGTAAGAATCTGCAATTTCTGAAATATAGGAGCAGAAGAGAAGTGTGACTCTGATCGGGTTGCGATCCTAACAAAACATTTCTGGAGGACCAACATTTTTTGCAGAGTAGGAAAGGTACTTGCCCAAACTATATTACAATATGAAAGATAGGGGTAAATGCTGTAATAAAGAATAAGGAGACAGTTTGCAGAGACAAGATGTCTAATCCTTCTTATTATTCCAATAGATTTGTTTATTTTTCTACTTACAGTCAATATGTTTACTCCAACTTAAACTCTCATCAATAATAATTCCTAGGAATTTTGTAGATGCCACTTGAGGCATCTCAACAGATTCAATTTTAAATAAATCCTTAGAGTACCATTTTTTAGAATAGAATAGAATTTATACTATCTTTATCCCTTTAAGGGAGAAATTTGTCTCTGCATTTGACCCATCCCTGTATATAGGGAGCAGTGGGCTGCCAATGACAGGCGCCCGGGGAGCCTTGGGTTCAGTGTATTGCTCAGGTACACTTCGACACGTGACACGTCCCAGTCGGGGATCGAACCGTGAACCTTCCGGTTCCCAAACGACCTCTTAACCCAGTGCGCCACGGTCGCCCCAAAATTTTGCCACTGAAAATAATAAAATTTGATAGTTTGATATTTAAAGATAGTTTATTTAATCTGAACCATGTAGCATAGGCAGTTAAACCAGCATTAGCTTCCATAATCAGGGAATTAAAATTGGAATGAGAGAGAACTAGGGTTGTGTCATCTGCAAACATTATCGGAAAAAGGCTATTTGACACATTCGACATATCATTAATATAAAGAAGGAATAATAATGGTCCAAGAATGGACCCCTGTGGAACCCCACATATTAGTCTGGCTTTGTTTGAAAATCAACCTTTGACACAACCAAACTGTCTTGTTTTTTTGCCATTTGTATGTAGTGTCATGGAAACCATATTTATGCAGCTTTTCCAATAATATATTATGGTTTACTGTATCGAAGGCTTTGGAAAGGTCTATAAAAATACTGCAAGTAAATTCATTACTGTCAAGTGCAGAGATAACTTTATCAACAAGGTAAAGTAAAGCCATATAAGTTGAATGATTTTTACGGAAACCATACTGGTGTTTGTAAAGAATTGAATTAGACTCTACATGAAACATAATCCTTTTGTGTACAATTTTTTTTCTAGTATTTTTGAAAAACAAGGCAATATAGATATGGGTCTATAATTGTTTAAACAAAGTGGGGTTTCTGCTTTAAACAAAGGAATAACTTTGCCAATTTTTAAATCCTCTGGCACAACACCTGTTTTCAAAGACAAGGTGAAAATGTGACCAAGTGGCTGCAATATTGACTGTTTCACCTGTTTGACAAGAAATGCAGAAACGTTGTCATGGCCAGCTGAAGATGTTTTGAGATCATCAATTATATCACTTATTTCTTGAATATTTGGGGGCATAAAATTAGAAAAAATAGGGACATTTGTTGGAATAAAATCCAGTGGATTCCCATGACAAGGCGGAATATTGTTAGCTAATTCATGACCAATATTTACAAAGAATTCATTACATTTTTGAGCGATATCAAATGGCTTGTCAAGAGTATTGTCACCATCCAAAAAGACCGAAGGAAGCTCTGGGGTTGTCTTTTCTCTTTGTAGCACTTGATTTATTACTTTCCATGTGTTTTTTATATCTTTTGAGCACTTCATAAATGTTTCACTGTAATATTTGTTTTTTGTAGATCTAATGATATGGGTATAGTTATTTCGACAGGATTTATAAGCCCCATGAGTGAGAGGTGTAGGATTTGAAACATATTTTCTGTAGAGTTAATTTTTTTTCCTCAACAACTTCAGTAAATGTATTGTGAACCAGGGCTTACTAACTTGACTGCTTTTCTTGGTGGAACTACAAATTGGAAAACAATCATTGAAACTAAGGTTAATAACTTTCAAAAACTTCTGATATGCCAAATCAGCGTTATTTTCCACATATAGATCATCCCATGAAATACTGGAAAGAATATCTTTAAATTTTGAAATATTTGATTTGCTCATTCTTTTCTGCATAATGTTCTCAGTATGTTTCGCTCTCTTCATCTCGATTAAAGAGTACTGGAAAATGGGAAAATGATCTGACAAGTCGGAATACAAGACTCCAGATTTGGTTCCTTCACTCAAAGAATTGATTAAGATGTTATCAATCAAAGTCACTGAATTTACTGCAACTCTTGTTGCTTCATGAATAAGAGGGAAAAACTAGAGTAAAGAATATTGAGAAAATCCCCAGTAGGAGTATGTAGTCGATTTTTCAAAAGGTTTATATTTAAATCTCCTAAAATGTAACAAAGTTTATCCTCATTGTTTATCAGGTCAAGAGAACAGCCCAGACTGTCATTGAACGCTTTGATGCTAGAGTCAGGTGGGCGATAAATAGCACCAACAATAACATTCTTTATTTTATATAAATATATGTGACTAGTTCATGAGAGTTTGTTCTTGTCATGGTGTTCATTTTTTGTTTTCTTTTACAAAGGGGGGAGTAGAGGGCAGGAGAAATCTGAATGGCAACTTGTTGTAATCGTAGGCTATCCCATGGAAGGCGAAATGTAACAGCAATCAGTTAGTAAATAGGCATTCGGTGAAGATAAAAAGGATAGAAGACATCGGTGTATGCCGCCTTATATACTGTAGGGTTCACAATAATTCTGATTGGCTGGCTACGCTGATGCTAATTTTCAGTGGGGCCGATGCGCACGTGTGATTGGAGGACAGTATTGCCAATAGAGTCCAGTAGAGGGCACAGCCTGTGCGAGTTAGACATTTTATATGATTTCCCTTCTCAATCACATGCAAGCTTAAGTATATTGGAGCCTCAGTCGTTTTGATACTAAGTTCAAAAATACACCCTCATGTTAATTCAAACATGCATCCATCGGCAAAGCAAGACAACTCAGTGAACTTTATATTTAAAATAAAAATAAAAGAAGAAATAGACAATGGAGAATACATAAAATAAAACAAACATCAAGCATTTGCATCACAGTGTTATAACAATGAAAAAATAAAAACATTTATACCAACACACACACACACACACACACACACACACACTTTAACAATAAGCTAAAGCTCATAAGCCTGAAAAAATAGTAAGGTTTTGAGCTTTACCAGCTCTAGATCTTATTCTGGGTACAGCAGGAAAGCCACTGTTTGAAGACCTGAGAGTTCTGATAGGGGTCAATGAGCAGGTCCGAAATATACCGGGGGGGCTAAACCCTGTAGTGCCTTGAAAACCAAGCGGAGAATTTTGAAGTGAATTCTCTGATGAATGAAGCCAATGAAGTGATTAAAGTATATATCATATAAATCATTTTTACCGTGATAGATGATGACCTCCATCTCCTCCACCCTCTTCCACTTTGTGTCCTCCTAATCCCATTCATAAGGATCCATTACCTCTTCTCTTGCAACATTCCTCACAAGGCCCCTGACAATGGCGAGTGATGATGCATCAACGATACATTTCATCTTAACCTTCCAAATACAAGCAGCATGGCACATTTCTACAATACTTGCTGACCCACCACACACACACACACACACACACACACACACACACACACACACACACACACACACACACACAGTGTGAAATAGGAACATGAATGCAGGACAGGGTAGCCAGCCATTCCATACGCATCGACAGCTCAAGCCTCCAATTTAAAGGGGAGGTCTGGGAGTTTAGTCTGCAGCAAAGGGCCCATAATTGGCATCCTTCTTGTCTTATTAAAGGGAAAAGCACTGGGATGGATCCTCTAAGCCAGTTCTTGGCCGTTATTAGAATCGTGTGTAAACAGAACCACACACAGAGACAGCTAAAGGCATTACTCATCACAGTGATTTTGTTCTCAAGCAGCAAATTAAAGTAATTAACTGTTGTAAATGAAACTTTTGGTGACTGCAACATTACTCAGGTGAAAATTATTTGGTTCAAATTGAAAGTCAAGAGTTCTTAGGTGCAACTGTGAGTACACGGGCATACGTGTGAATAGATATTTATATTATGGTTAATCACAAAAAAATACAGTTTTCTCTTGAGCGTAATATTTTTGTACCCAAGAAACAATTATAGGTATATCTCAAAAGATTTTTTTTTTTTGTTTAATGCCAGAATTTCCTTTTGCTTCTTGGTAACATTTGCAAGAAGCTGCTCTCTTCACAAAACAATCCTTTCATTTGTTCTCAGCCTTGAAAGCTCATAATGCAGTGGTGTTTTGTGATGCCCCTGGACAAAGACAGGGTTGAAAGATTCACAGCGCTCCTCCACCACCTCTTATGGTTCAGTAAAGCGCATTGGTTTAACAAGTCTGTGCCATTCTATGCTCAAGGTCTTAATCCCCCAGGGGAGGAAACAAAGACTTGCTAAAGAAAAAAAAAAAGTGTTCTCACTTCTTCGGACTGCTCAGTGATTATCTTGACTTCCCTGAATCGTTCAGAGCCATGCTGGCAATGAAGAGAACTATTCAAAATCTAGCCGCCCCCACTGAGCTGGCAGCTACCAGCCGTCCCACGGCCACTGCAGCCCTACCGCTATTACTGCTCTCGGCTGTGCAAGCAGCTTTTTTTCTCTTCACCAGCCCTATTTAGAATACGCTGACATGTGAACTAATTTGAAAATTAGCAATTTGCTGTTTTAGTAAGTGTGCTGCAGTATCGGTGAGTTAATATATCCTTTGCCAGCTGAGTAAGAGGATGGAGAACCTGAAAGGGCTCTAGAGAGGGTTTGATGGAGATGGCACATACACAATTATCATGTTACCCCTGTGGTTCTTCTTAACAGCTTGTTTTTCAAATGGTGGCTAAATTAGCTCTAAAGACTTTTGTACTCACCCACTCTGCAGTGTAGACAAGCTTTCTGTATTGCCAGTAGTTTAACTTTACTTGTGTAAAAGTAAGGTAAGGGTTGCCCGCACCGAGACCTGTCTATCACCATTGATGATACCGTGGTGACGCCGACTCGGACTGCGAGGAACCTGGGTGTGACCCTGGACGACCAACTGTCGTTCTCAGCAAACATTGCATCGGTTACACGCTCCTGCAGATTCCTGCTCTACAACATCAGGAGGATTCGCCCCTTCCTCACTGATGAGACGGTGCAGGTGTTCATCCAGGCTCTTGTCATCTCCCGCCTGGACCACTGCAACTCACTACTTGCCGGAGCCCCGGCGTCGGCCATCAGACCTCTGGAGCTTGTCCAGAAAGCTGCAGCTCGCCTGGTGTTCAATCGCCCCAAATTCTCCCACACAACTTGCCTTCTCCGTTCTCTACACCGGCTCCCTGTAAGAGCTGCATCCAGTTTAAGACTCTGGTGCTAGCCTACAAGGCAGTGAAAGGAACAGCTCCTTCCCATCTCCAGGCCATGGTCAAGCCCTACACCCCCGCCCGACCTCTTCGCTCTGCTGCCTCGGGGCGACTGGTTGCCCCGTCGCTCAGAGGTCCCTACAGCCGATCGACCCGGTCGCGGCTGTTTTCTGTCCTGGCCCCACAGTGGTGGAATGAACTCCCCACTGACGTCAGGACAGCAGAGTTGCTGCCAATCTTTCGGCGCAGGCTGAAAACTCACCTCTTCAAGAAGGCCTACCCTGAGCCTTCCTCTTAGCACTTACTTAGCATATATTGTATTCTTACTAGCTTATTGCACTTATTCTATTCATATTAGTTTGTGGCACTTATTGCATTCGTTTGTTTCTGTACGTTGGCTCTGGTTTATGCTCTTAGATGCTTGTTTGAGGAAAGGACATGCACTTATTACTTCTGGTGTCTAGTTCTCTCGAAAACCGATATTGAATACACTTATTGTAAGTCGCTTTGGATAAAAGCGTCTGCTAAATGACTGTCATGTAATGTGACTGTGTTGATATGCCTTTGTTCTTTTGGCCCTTACAATAGAGGATATTGTCAGGAGCCTCCTCTGTATTGTCTGAAAACCAGTGTTTGCATAACTCTGGCATTCTGGTCTGCAAAGAACTGAGAAAAGTCTTTCAGTTATCTGGCAGTGCTTGGTATGTGTTCATTGAGAGCCAGAAGAATGGGCCATGTTCTTTGGAAGAGAAATCCATCATAAGCATCCAATAGCTGATTCTGTTTCTTGTGTGTCTGGATGCTTGTTCTCTTTAGAGAAACACAGTTCCTGAAAATGTAAATAAAACAAAATATGGAAACTGCTCTTCAAAGAGCATACATGTGTTCAAATGAAAAATGACATTCATAAATTAGCAACCATTGCTGTGAGTCTTCCAGGTGTGTTATCAAAGACCACTGATGAGATACTGACATTAATGATTACTTATGACATAGTGAGCGATCATTCAGCACAGGGAGTTGTATTGAATCTAAAGTCCAACTTTCACATGTTGTTGGTGAGAGGTAATTGAAGTGGTGCCATGCCGCTGTTCCGATGGGCCATTATTCCGAAACCCCAATAGTCCAAAAAATAACTCGTCTGCTTCAAAGGGCAACCCAGTCGCCAGAAAAAATGCTGGTGTACATTTCCACAGAAATGTATCACACTTGCAGAAACGCACAATTGGTTAACATTGTAAAACAATTGGTTACTTTGTTAAAAGATCATGGTTTGTGTTGAATAAATAAATAAATAAATAAATAAATAAATGTTGTCACAGCCCGGCTCAGAGACTGGAACAAAACGGGGAGACAAAGAGCTGGCGGCCAAAAGTAATCGTTTATTTGTCTCGCTAAAACATGTAAGCCAACATTAACAACACTTTCACAAAGTCAGCAACAACTGTGTTGAGCCCGTCAACACAGTTTCCCCGTCCAGCGAACCAGGTTGCCAACTGAGGAGAATCTTTAAGGCCGAGCCACAGGTGTGGCTCATTCAGCTGACGACCCTCTAATCAGCACCTGCAACACATCATGAGCCACACAGGGGCACTTGGTATATGGGAGGAGGAGGGTCGTCACAATGTAACAACCACTAGTGTAAATAAATTACAACCACTCTTAATGTAACGTTACTTAACAAGCATTAAGTAAACATTCTATTTTGGTTTCACACAGGACACGGTCAGCGGCCTCCTGGGTGAAAATCTTGTGTTTGTTTGACCCACCGATCCAGAATGCAAAACCTTCATATTCAACGTATCCATGGGCTGAAAAGGGTAGTAGCATATTATAAGTTAAATTGAACACATAATAAACATGACATTTTCAGACATGTGACAAGATCAAAAATGTCATTATTTAGATCACATTACAATCATTTTACATGTGTTACATATGTGTGTATGTTTCTTATTCATGGCAAAAGTACTTTACATTATTGTATGTGTGAGTGTGTTTGTGAGTGCATGCATACATGGAGTCTCATGTGTATCTGAGCCTCTACCTGTGTTTACATGCAAGTACTTGATCAGAGTTTGCAGGTTAGGTTTGGTTTCAGCCATTGTTTCACCTTTTCATTACATTTTCAGATGAGTTTGTGTTTTTTTCCATGTACAGTAAGACACATTTGCAATAATATGATATAAGATGTCAGAAGAGAAAATATAATTGTTGACGAATACTTTCTTGGTATGGTGACGAAATCTGTTTTGGACACAGTTATTCACATCTTCTGTAGCTTTTACTTCAACTTCATTAAACACAGTTTGAGTCCTAAAACTGTCTAGCACCTAAACAGCATTCATTACCACATTGGTTTTAACTGGTGAATCCAGCACTGATGTCCATGGAATGCTGTCTTTAAAACTAGTAAAGCCACTAACAGCAACAGATGTGGAGCAATTGAAATTAAAAATACAAACTAATACAATTAAAATCCTCAAAATCTATTGTCATGCATTCCACTGAATGTGCAACTAAAGAAATCATCGTTGTTGATCATGGAAGTGGTTTGTCAACCAACCATCACGTGCCAAATATTGTAGTACACATTTGGGATTTGAAGTTTGTCCACCAGCTGTTTCCACGTTGGCAAGCCACATCAGTGCTGCATATCACTTTTGGACATTAACATTGTTACTATCCAAGACATTTAATCTCCTTGCATCTTTATAAACTAGTGGAGAGGAAAAATGAGAGAGAAAAGTAATAGATAGATAGCCAGGAAGAGTCAGGGAGACAAAAACAAAAGATGGCTGTTGGAGGAAGTGGAGACGCAACGTCTTGGCCCCAGATTTTGATCTTGAGGACGCGTGTCAGAAGCAGTGACATAAATGATGTATCTCTGCAGACCCATCAATAACACCCAAAGAGGGCCTAATGGAGGTATAAAACTGGACAGATAAGAAGTTTCGCTTGGAGCTTTCATAAATCAGCCTCTCAGAATGACCTATATAAAAGCCAACAGCACTGGCAGGCTGCATAAATTGCAAATGGACGCTGCAGGAAGTATTACTGTTATTGTAATTATCACGAAGCTCTTGGACACCTTACGCGCATGTATTAAATATCATGGTAAAATGCATGGGGTTTTACTGCACAGGGATATCATTCATAAATGATTCATAGTCTCACTGATGCATCTTAATAATACAGTCACACATACCTTACAGGCAGTCAGGTCTTGGTATGAAGAGCTTCATCTCCTTATCACCAATTGTTCTTAATGACATTAAACAAAGCAAGGCTGATCAAACAGTCAATCATATTAGATGTTGAATCATATGCATTATGTATGCTGCAGTTTTTTCCATCTGAGTCAACGATGTATGTCTGAGTCTGGGAGTGAGTAACTCTGCATCCAAGCTACACATTAGTTAATTTTACTGTGGAACCGACTGCCATTTAACATGGAGAGAGATATTAGCAGCAATCACTTCAATCTAACTGCAAAATGACCTTTACACAAAGGCTGATGATGAATTGCACAATGTATCATCCCTGCATTTGTACTTTGTGCCATGTTGCCTCAAGTCACCACTTATGGAGCACTCACCCTGTTAGAGCCATATCTTTAGTTTTGATTACAAATCATAATTTCTCATTTTGCTAATATATTTGTATGACCTAAACACATTCCTTTAATTTATGAACGAAGGCTACATTTTGCATTCTGTATAATTGTTTTTCTTTAGGAACCTTTGTGATTAATCAGATGAGGATCAGCTGGTATAAGAGGAAGGGGTGGAACTGAGTCTCGAGTTGGTTTTTCCTTTGTGTAGAACGGGGCATCGGAACAGTCTTTGACCTCACGTTAAATTGATAACGTTTTGCTGTTAACTTTGTCGAAAGAGAAAATAAATCAATCAAGTGACGGCAAAGGAATCAACGTTTGCAAGAGTCATTATTTAGACGGTTTAATGTGTGAGTCAGAAACAGAGCCCCGTAACGTGGCTCAGTACAGAGGAAGAGGAACCAAGAACGGGCCACCACACACCCCATGTTGGCAGGGAGGGAAGAACAGTTAAAGCACCTGGCATTCTTACTTTGGATTTTTGCAATATTCCAATGAACAGCCATGTAGTCATGAAAGAGAAATGGAAATCAAGCCTTTATTTCATTCAATATTTGTAATGGTTTTTAACAAGTAAATACAGAGACATACAGCTAGTTTTTAATTAGCTTAAATCATCTTTAAATTGGAACTACATTGTCTTTGTTAGTCTTGGATTAACTACCGTCCATCACTACAGCAACAAGTAAGCGCAGCTGACTGAAACCAGTCGCCCTAACGTCTATGAGTTTTAGCTTTAATTTAAACTGCAGGCAGCATCGATCAGGCCCTCGCACCTTCACGCACGTCAAGGGTACAAGCAGGACTCTGGTTGACGCGGCCATGCATTTCTGTGACCATCAAGCACTAAGTGCACGAGTTAAACAGTATTTCCTGCTGGGACCGGCGGCGTAGCCAGGTCATTGTAAGCCTCCATTGTTTTGAGTGTAGCTCCGAATACAATCATAAATGTAAGCCTGTAAAGATCGACAAAAAGCTGAATGCGTGTGAGTGCGCTTTAGTTTTTGTAACATTACAGACTGTCAAAGTAAATAAAGGTCTCAAAACCGACTGTTTGTGCCGGTAACTCTGACAAACACTGCTGAGTGACTCAAAGCGGGAAGAGTCGAGGCAAAATTGCAGAATGTATAGTTCCATTTGGAAAAAAAATACATCTTTTGGTTGCGAAATAAGTTTAAGCCTAAAGGTGAGCCCATGTTGTATAATCTATAACAGGAATTAGGTTGGGTGCAGTTTGATTTTATTGAACAAACTTCACGTTGCATGGAATTACTTTATATTATAGCCTGCCTCCAAAAAGATTTGAAAACTATGGTTATCAAATTCTTGCTCTCCAAACAACTTACTTTGCACATATTTAGATCAGAGTCAAGTCATTTTTTCTGGTGGCGTGCCCACGAACCCTTTTTATGAGTTCAGTGTTTGGACCGCTGTATTTATAGAATCCTGCTTACGTCCGTGGTTGCAAGTAGGTGGCGCTATGAATGAGTTAATATTGGCATGCAGAAGTCCTCAAGCCATGACTCTCATCAAGTTTGGAACAGTTTTGACAGTTGAGATACAACAGCTTGATGTATGATAAAAAAACAGGAGAAATTCATAAAAAAATCGAAATGGCTGACTTACGGTTGGGTTCAGAGCATGGACCTTTAAGACTTTTTTTTAAGTCTACATGTGATACATCTGCTTACCAAATTTTATAAATCTAGGTGAAATGTACTGCGAGGGCTGCATCGTTGAGATTTTGCAGGGACGCTATCGAGCCGACTTGCCACTCTGATGAATTAAAATCACATCTGATAACTACACGTAGGACTTTAAATGTTTGTGCCATGTTTGGTTATGTTTTGAGCATTTTTAGCCCTTCAAAAACACCTTCGTTTTTCATGCCGAAGAATGCATTGCCACCGCAACAGCTTTCCACGAAACCCCAAACTTTTAATGACTTTTCATCACCAAGGTCTTTAGATTGCAGTTTTAATTTTTTCAACTGCTCAGATTCACGGGATGTGAAACAACTCCAAACTGATCCTGCATTGGGCCTCTTCTAAACTGCTATGTAATGTTTCTATTCTGTTCATGAAATACATTACGAGACATGGTTTTACATCAATATATGGATTTACGTTGCTAAAATAAAGTTTATTTTGTTAAACCTTATTACATTTATTAGCCACATGTGACCTCATCGCTATACGTCCTGCAGACAGCAGTGTTTACAAATGTAAAATAGTATTGAAAAGAAGGTGCGTCTTTCTTTCACTCGCTTCCAAAACAAATGCATATGGTGACCAGATCACAGGGGACGCTAAAATGTACACAAAATGAAAGCTCCTTTTATTAGCTTAAAAGCGATTTTCCAAAAATATATTCATATTTGATTTTGCCCCTGTGGATATCAGGTCTTCAAACCACTCTAATGAAACAAGTTCATAAAAGTGAGCAAATCAAGCGCTACACTCATCTATAGATCCCCCAGTGATGCACAGCTGCCTGCTGTCGGTGACAGAGGAAGGTTGGAAGAGATGAAATCAATATGAGTGAGTAACTACCAGGCATTCATGTATCTTCTTAAATGTGGCAAGTACAATGTTTGTGCAGGTGTGCATTGTGTTCATGAATATGTAACATAACAGCATTATTTTCAGAGGTTTGGCATACCCTGAGGAAACTGAAAGCTTTTGCAAATGTACAAAAGTCGTTTCCTTAACTTACAACTTGATGTGAAGAACGGTACGGCCCCAAACTTCTAAGAGGAGAGAGTGAAAGAGTGGTGCACTCACGACGGCATGACTAAGAAGTAGTTTGTCCAGCTCCGTGACGAGATCTGTCCATGGCTGAGCAACTGGAGAGGCAGCTGCTCTCAGCCAGCCAGAATGCAGACCATGGCTTTTTACACAGAAGAAGTAGGAGTGATGGAGGAAGGAGAGGGAAGAGAAGGAGAAGGAGAGATATGTAATTAGGGAGCAAGACAGAGAGGATGAGGTGAGGGAAGAAGGGAGAGATGGAGAGAAAGAAAGCCACTAAGGGAGAAAGACAGTAACACAAAAAGGGGGGAATAGAGGGGGTGAGAGGCCAACAGAGACAGAGAGACAGTTTGAGCAAAAATCATTTAGTGCTAAGCTAAATGCCAAACTAAGAATCGACTTTGAATCAATCAAGCCTAGCTATCTGGCTGGAGAATTAATAGGTCCCCTAGAAAGCATTGCCTTTGCTGCAGGAGGGCACTTGTTTTCTTAAACCTCTCTGAAATGTAAACACCATCAAAACCAGAAGAGATCATGCTCATTCATATTATGTGCTACAAAGAACAAAGTATTTAAAACATCTCATGAGAGCGCGACAATCAAATAGACTTTAACACCAACCAAAAGAACCTTTTTAATATAAAAATCAAAAAAGTATGCCTCAGCATGAAAGTACATTAAAAGCCAACTTGTATCTTCACAAGCGGAACACTTGCTTTGATACGCTTTCTCCGCTACAGGTACCGTGCTTTCTCTGGAGGTTTGACAACTTGGTTTGGTCCCTCTACATCTCATCAGAGTTAGTCTGATCTCTTGTAAGGGAACACAGTGACTATGAGACAAACGCGGCCCCTATAGGCATCGGTATCAAAAACTCCATTTGAACAACAGAAGGGAATACAGGATCTGTCGGTTTCCCGTCATGCGTAGCTGCTTTTAGAGTTAGCCCCCGTTTCTTAGCTCCTGATTAGGTACAATGAAATGCCAGCAACGCTTAAAGACACAGTCTAACTGGCAGTCACGCTGTCAACTGCCCCATGCATTTTGCATTAAACTTCTATGATGACTAATCGGGGTCTAGGTAAAAAAACATTTACACTTTTCATGCTCTTAAGAATGTGACAAATTCTTGCCTAATTAGCTAAGAGATTGTCTCACTCAATGAAACATTTATCAAAGAGCTCTTATTATTGTCAGCATACTTTTTTAAAGATAACGGCTTCAAACACAATATTCTTTTCTGCCTACTTCAAAGACATATGGAGAAATGTGGCAAGGGTTTACACAGATTGCTTAAGCTGTTTCACCGAGGCTTTAAGAAGCTCATTTTTTTTGCCATTGATGACATAATGATGTCCTGCAAAAATCCTGTGTCCCCATTTATCACCTTAATCATTTCCTGCAGATTTTTCAAGACGACATTTAGTGAATGCATCCATCTTTCTCGCGTTGAGGCTGCGGACAAAGACGGATAGCCTCACCTACAAGATTTAAGGACTTCCCAAGCCAGACAGAGCATGGCTGACAGTCCTTTATTCTTCGACTCAAGCACACATTTTTCCAACCTGTGGTATCTGTGTTGGTTTGTGGTAATTCGATTATTCACTAATTTGTGACCGAACATTCACCAGTAAATCAGCTCAACGTTTCAGGATATATACATTTTATTCACTTTCTTTGCTGAGATTTAGATGAGAAGACCTATTGCACTGCCAGCAGGCAGTTGCTTAGCTTAGCCTGGAAACGGGAAAACAGCCAGCCTGGCTCCGTTCAAACGGTTAAAAAAAAAACTGTCAATCAGCACCTCCAAAGCTCTCTTATTAACATGTAAAGTCTTTTTTAGTTTTATCCATACAAAAACAGAAATGTAATAATGACAAGTCGCAGTTTTATAAGGTATTACATGCTGGAACTATTTCTTGCTAAGAACTTACTGCGCCAAAAAACTATTCTAGCACAAATGTCCCTGTAAAATCACAACTTGTAATTTTTTACATTTTTGTTTGTGTATTCATGTCCTACATCTTGAGGGCAGGTCTAGAATGCTTACATGTTATTGAAAATGGAAGCCTTTCCATGATTGTTTTCATGTTTGTTTTTTTTTAATCTGTGAAGGGGTCGTGTTTAAGCTAAACGTCACCGCAGAGAAGCTACAGACACTCCAACTTGGGTTTCATTGGGACTTTACGGTGAGCAAATAATAAGAGTTAAAATAATCACAAAGAACATACTTCGATAGAAATTATATGTATATCATGGTACAATATCGATGATTCCTCAGCATTGGTTCCAATGCTTTACTGGAGTTGGTAACCAGCAAAAAGGAGTGAGATAACTAGAGAGTGTGGTTTTAAGGGTCCAGTTCTTCATTCAGGCCTGGACATTTCTAGGGCCTCTACAACTCATGCTCTGACTGAGTTTGGGTTACATCCATGGTGCTGTCCATAATGCTTGGCCATGGGGTAGTCTGCACTTCCTGTGCAAATGGAATGTTTATTTTCAGCAAACACCTCTTTCAGTTTTCTTTTTGTTTGGTGTGAGAATGTTTGGTTATGTTAAGACACAAAAACAACTTGGGTAGTTTTATGGAAAGATCTTGGTTTGTGTTACTTGGTTTTGGTGAGGCAGAAAAAAGTACACACTGAATTTTAGCTCCCAAAACCCAACATTTGGACCCGACCACGTCTTCATCTAGCAAAGGATGAGGAAAAATCATGCATATGGTTAGTAGAAGGGCAAATGTTAATTGCAGGTCTGTGCCGGGGCGCACAAATTTTTTTGCTGCTGATCACACAGTACCAGAAGTCTTGATCCACATCAACCATATGAAGAAAAGGTTCCACTTCCACAGCTAAAGTCACTGACCAAACCATGAAACTGAAGACTCTGTGCACAGTTAAAAATGACTGCAAATCTCCATTATTCATGCATCGTACAAAAACATCTTCATGCTGCATATGTGCCCAGCCAGAGGTCACGACCCTCATTAGAAGATGCAACAGAAGGTTTGTGTGGAAGACATTTGGTCTGAATCACAATATCTTTCTTTTAGCATGTTGGGAAGTCCTCTGCTGCCTTTGCCACAGTGCTGCTAATGCTGTGGAGAAATACTTTCCTGTTTTGCCCGCAGTACCATTTCAGTACGTAATCACCTAGCTCATGAAAATTGCAAAGGTAGTGAATAATTTAAAGTGGCTGCGCTAAAAAGTATGTGTTGTACGGTGTCATAACGATGGTGGTCCAGACACACCAAGATAGTCAAGTAGATAAGAAGAAATCCGGGGGAAACATTTTTCTTTGTCGCTCATTTATAGTGTTCACATTACATATTCCTCTCTTTCCAATATTTCTTTATTGTTACTTGAGGGCATGCTTAAATTGAGATGCGGACCAACCTACAATTTGAATCTCCAATGTATTTAAGCACATGTTCTGCACCAGGAATGGAATAAAATGTTGCAGGACTGACTCAATGAACAGCAGTGTGAAGTTTGACCATTTGTCCTGGCAAGCTGTACAAAACAGCCAGAGCATTGACTGAAGCAGTCAAGCAGCCACACGGGACACCTGCAGTAATGTTATTTGATTAACTGCAATCATTAAATTACATCTCACCAAGTTATGCTCCAGACCATCAAAACCAGTAAGGAATTCCAAAATAAAGTAAATATATATGTATTCGTATTAAGCTTCAGAAGCACGGGTCAAAAGTCATGAAGACTTTAAACTAAATTCTACTAAATTCTGTAGGTACTCATTTATCTACAAATGGTTAGAATGATCACTTCTTAAGAAAGACCAGTGAATGAAAATCAATCAGAGATTGTTTTGAGTCACATAAGCAAGTGGAACATTGCCAAGTGTGGAGGTGACGTAAAAACTTCGGCTCCAGTGCCTTCTAATACCGCCGAGCTATTTTCTGAAACTCAGTGCAATCACACATTTGAGTATTTCTTTCTTTCATCCATCAAGTTCCAGAGGGTTTTGTTATCCCTTTTGTTAGCTAAATGAGCATTTACTACACCCCTTGCTCTTTGTGGTTTCAACAAAGTTAAACAATGATTCACTTGTCAACATACAACATACAGCTCCCCTTAAAATTTCCCAGCATGCACACTTGAGTCATAACTTGTCTTCATGTTCTGTTTTCAGGCCATGTTGCGGCAGTGAAGCTAAATGGTTCTTACCGCTGACTCCTTTGTGGATTGGCAGACTGTGATTGACAACCAAAGCATGCGGTGACCAACGATCAGCGACGGGTTCAAATGAACCAATCCAACAATGTGTGGGTTTTTTTATGACTTATTTTTTTCAGTTGGTGAGAATAGTAACTTAATCATTGATATAGGCTGCTTAAATATAATCACCTGACTGTGGGGACTGTATGACGATACAATTATTTTTAAAAGAAAGAAAGTGGGGAAGCAAAACTATAACTTTGAGTTATAATTGAATAATGTGGAAGCATTTACTCCACTTGCTCCATTGCTCAGGTGCCTATGTTTATATGTATACATATGTTGTTGTGTTGTATTTTAGTTTTCATTTATTTTAATTATTTATTTAAAGTGAAGCACAAACTTCGTATCTCATATGAATATGCCTTTGTTTTCGAAGTATGTAAAGCAATTTGAATTCACGAGTTCATAAATTGTGCTTTGCCTTGCTCACATGACACTTCAGGAAATGTTTTATTACATAATTGAAATATTCAGAAATATACTTTGGCATGGGTTTGGGACTACAGATAAAAAAATAGCCTCTTGGCTAACTCTGGCGCATTTACAGAAATGTTTTTATTAATGTGCACTGGTGGTGTAACGGATCACGGATCGATTGGTGATCGGTTCGGATCACACCTCACAGTTCGGCACACTTGTGATCTGCGTATTAATTGAGTATTTTGTTTTGTACAGTTTAAATCATCATAGTGTGTAATAAAGTTTTACTGCTGCTGTTCCTTTTCAAGTAACAAGTCCCCGAATATCAATGCAGAGTAGGGGTGTAACGCTACGTGTATTCGTATTGAACCGTTTGGTACGAGGCTCGCGGTTCGGTACGCACGACGAACCGAATACGTTTGAATAAAAAAAAAGTTTTTTTTTTTTTTTAAACCTTTATTTAACCAGGTAGTCCCATTGAGATTAAAAATCTCTTTTGCAAGATGTAAGTAACAATACTACATAACATTAAGGAGCAGTTTTTGTTTTTTACGCTTATGTGTTGCTAAGAAGACACCCCAGAAGTTGGGTCACTCAGGTATAGTTCCATCATTGTTCAAAGTCAAAGAATAACTTCATGATGTTAGTTGTAATGAATAAATATATTTTAAAATCAAGTACATTTCTCTGGCATTTATAGTTTTCTACTGTACCCGAAACGTACCGAACCGTGGCTCCACTGTATCGTACCCAACCCAACCGTGGGTTTTGTGAACCATTACACCCCTAATGCAGAGTGTCAGTGAACAGATATAAAGCAGTAGTGTGTTCACGTGAACGGAGCAGGTTAAAAGCATTGAACTGTAGAAAGGCGCAAGTTTGGGAGCATTTTGTCTTCCCTGTAACTTATAATGACGGATAAGGGTGGCGGACAAAACCGTTACGGTATGTAGGCGTTGTTTAAAGAGAAAGACATACGACAACGGCAATACAGTTTAAAGCGCCACCACCCCAGTCTGTCAGCGACGAGGGCCAAGCCACAACAACAAAAACAACAACAAGGTATCATCGCGGCATTTAAGAAATCATTTGTGGCAGATTCAGACCGGGCTAAAGCTATCACAACATCTATAGGGGTCTTTTTTGCTGCAGACACAAGGCCATTCTCCGTCGTGGAAAACAAAGGATTTCATAATCTGATTTAAAGTGCTTGAGCTACGCTACCAAATCCCCTCACGCACCCACTTCATGAAGATCGTTTGAAGATCGTTCCTCTATGAAAAGGACAAGATGAAAAGGAGCATCCTCTGTTGCCATCACCACAGACGTGGACCTCCAGGGCAACGGAGAGCTACATGACTGTGACCGCTCACTTCATCATGGCGGAGTGGGAGATTCATAGTCTGGTGCTGTAGACACGCCCCCTCTGGGAGAGTCACACAGACAGGTGCTGTAGACACGCCCCCTCTGGGAGAGTCACACAGACAGGTGCTGTAGACACGCCCCCTCTGGGAGAGTCACACAGACAGGTGCTGTAGACACGCCCCCTCTGGGAGAGTCACACAGACACACACCTCTTGCAGGTGCTGACAGAAGCAGCAGAGTGGAAGCCAGGCAGGCCCAATGGTAATATGCTAGTCACCACAGAAAGGTCTCCCCTCTCCCCAGACAATGGAGATATTCTCATCTTTTTGAAAAATGTTTTAAAGTTGTAGACCATTTCACAGTAATGTAAATATGATTGCAGTGTATTTGAATGACATAACCTGACAAACATAGACCCAAGTTGTTGCCGAGCAGTTCAGTTGAAACAGTGGAAGCTAGCTCCGGTCTGCTCTGCTTTCTTTCTTTTTCGATGCTGTATACACTGACTGTTTTTTTCTTTCAGTACTGATCAAAGGACGAGGGTCTCAACATACCTCATGTTGCACTTAAACTAAACAGAATTGAGTATTCTTGAATGTTTTATTTGCTATTTGTTATTTATTAAATTTTGTTTCAAATTGGACATCTTCAATATTTTTGTTTTCATGTAAGACTATAGCCCAAAGTTCTTTACTTTAAGTGTTCTTGAAGTTCTTTAATTAATAAATGGAAAGCAAAGTTACATTTGTCTCCTCCCCTTTTCTTTGCTGATCCGAAAAATTATCCGAACCGTGTGGTTTGTGATCCGTTGCACCCCTAATGTGCACTATCCCTTATCAAATAAACCAATAAATAAAATGGGTCCTGCAGTTGCTGATATTTTATGGACATTATGTATCATCACATCTGCACAGGGACAATTGGGTTAAAGGCTCCAATGAATTGAATCTGGTTGTCCCTCAGCAATCGTATTGCCCCAGTGAAACTGCCCTGTGGGCAGAAGTCAGGTACTGGGCCCTTGGCAGGCAGGTATAAACATGTGTAACTATGCAGGATTGAATGTGAAGCACAGTGCTGTTTGCAAAAGGAGCAGACTGTCAGCAAAGCATTCGCCAGAGTTTAAAACACACTTTTAGTGTTGAAAGTCTCCTCACAACACCTACAGGGTTAACTTTCTAAATGACACGTCATCTTATCTACACCACTTTAAACAGCATGACAAGAGGTTAATAACAATTACATCATTAGATAATGACCTGTTAATGTTTCCCTCAACGTTGAGTTTCTTGTTTTGTCATTGAGAGGTTTGGGGAGAAAACTTAGCAGACACCACACTCCTCACTCTGATCCAGTCACTGAGCCAGGAGTTGTAAATGGCATCAGATTAACGGTGCCTCCAGGGTACAGACAGACAGTCCCCTGCATCTCTGTGCAGCATGTTTGTTAAGCACTGGGTGGTCGTCACTGCTGTCGTGTGGTTCTGACTGGCCTGGTGTCATATCCAGGCTGTTTAATGGTGTGATGTCCACAGTATCACTTTAATTACTTTGCTGTAATGAACACTAAAAAATGAGCTCTGTTCATCATTTCAACACTAAAGCAAACCTGCTTGGATGGTGGATTTCTCCTCTCAGTTCAGTGGCACATCACGTCTGCACACTTTGAATCATTTGACTTTTATAGCCACAAGATACTTAAGTGTCGGGTGTTCTTAATCTATTCAAACAATCGCTTTGTGGTGGGCTTTATACAGTATTCATATCATTATGATTTTTTACAGCCGACTAATTCAGAAGCATAGAGTACTTTGAACCTGAAAATAAATACTAATATATGAAAATTGACCCATAAGTCCCGCCTCTTGGATGCAGACTGGCCAATCACAGCGTAGCATCGGCCAGCTTTGACCAAGGTCCAACAACTAATCGGCTCTTCTCCATAGACTCTCATTAAATCATTTCAGATGTTCTTCATGTTCAGGCTGGTTTAGTGGATTTGGAGCTCGACAAAAGGTTAAACGTTGTGTAATAGTGATACTCTTTACTGGGAGAGGTAGGAAGGAGATATATATTTCTTTAACATTAACTTTCTACCTAAAAACCTGTTGAGCTTAATATTAGCAGAGTACATTAGTACATCATTACTGAAGATATACTGATTGTCTACACATGCTGTTTTTGCTTTCTGTTGATTGTAACTGAATAAAGACCTACCTGATTTACAGGAACAGTGTTGTTCCTTCATTTCATTGTCTTCTCTCTGGATCACCAGGTGATGTGGTGGTTCACTTGTCCACCTTAGCTTCTATCTTTATCTTTCCAACCTGTTTGCGCTGCCGAATCAGTTTGACATTCTGGATATATCCTTCAAACTCATATTGTAGACCCTTGAGTCTGCTTCCCTCTGAAATGGATTTTTAGTTTTTCAAAAAATTAGATATTTCTTCAGTGAGTACAGTTAGTGACCTCCATGGTAGCTGTGACAGCTTGGGGGAATAGCAGTGGAGCGTAGCCAAAGGTCAATAGAGTGCTGCTACACCAATTTAATGATTTCTAAAGCATTGATACGATCGGCAGAAGTGAAGAGCTAACGTGAGGCTATGAAGGAACTACACCAATGTCACATGACGTCACATCACCACCATTAAGCTAAAGGAGGGCTAGGGTCTGGTGATCACGTTTAGTTGTCTTATTTAGACACCTGTTAGCAACTGCCTTTTTAAGACACGTAAAAACTTCTAAATTCCACAAGACGTATTTTATATTGTAGAAAAAATATTTAAAAAAATCTTCAGATTGTGTTAAACACAGACCTTAAATCAGACATCTAACCAAAAACGCATTCAAAAAACATTTCGACTTTTCGAGGCACCGGAGGTACAAAAAGGCTGACTCATTTCCAGGTTTTAGGCCTCATTCCTACAGAACTTTATTGGACTGAGTTACTTAAATATAATGTAAATGTATATAATAGCCAAAACATTAATAAAAGAGATCTGCCAACAGTCTTCTTTTCATGAAAATGCAAATAAAGTCTAAGACAGCTTTTCTGTTGTTTTTCTGTATCCATACTTTTCACCCAAGGTCATTATTTTCCCTGAAGTTTCAAAATGATAACTGTTTGGTTTAATCTTCCCCCATTTGCCCTCGATCGCAAAACACATTCCTCATCATTCACTAGCTAAAAAGAAACATTTCAAGTATTATGTACAGTGTAATATTATGTAAAAAGGATTGCACAAGAAATGTCTGAAAATGGCCTTACATTTTTTTGTGTATTATATTGTCTTTATGGATAAGTGCACATTTCTCATGGACATTTCTGACTCATGGACATTTCTGACAGAACCAATATGTTCTCACTCAAAATTCGGCAAATACAGACACTTGGTCAGCAGCCCTACTTGTCAAACTCCGATGCTCTAGGTTCCCCTCTAGCATCAGTTTTGTCAGAGACTTTCAAAATAAACTTCCATCTTTACAACAACTTAGATTTAGGCAACATAATCACTTAGTTTGGTTTCAGAAAAGAGCGGGGTTGACGTTAATTTGACTGACTAATGATTCACTTGACAATATGTCGATGTTTATCTTTAATTTTGCTTGGCACACAAACAGCGGTTTCCTGGATCATAGTCCTGTGTTTGTTGAATCCATCCGCCCTGCGTGGGCTATCTTGCTCTTTAAACAACGCAGTTGATCTGACAGCTAATAATGACCAGGTGGGTTTCATATTCGAGTTAGTTGAAAGCCTAGTGCATCAGAATCAGAGGCAGATGGACACTTACCAACTGTTGCTTTTTCTCGAGTCAGGAGTGAGACCCAGTTGAACGGAGCATTGGCTCATCCACCAAATGGGATCACAGTAGTTGAAGCTCATTGAAATATATTACCCAACTCTGCTCAACCCAACAATGTTATGCTACATGGGAGACACCCGGCAAAAACATTGTTTTTCAAGCCCTTGTCAATTTAGAGGATTTGGGTGACTTCTAGTGGAAAGGAAACATCCAGAATACACTTTTTTAAGTGTATATTTTACGACTTTGATTTGCATCTGTCGGTTTCTCCTAAAGTCACTTGAATGCCTAAATGTCTCATTTGCAAATTTAAACTTGTAATACAGAAAATCATTGTCTGTGGAAGTTTCATGGTGATATCTATTCATTCATTTTTGACCCTGTTCATCTTGTCTTCAAAATGTATGGAATTTTACAATACATATATTTATGGGCTCTGAGTGTTTTTTTCATACTCAAGAAACAGGAAATAACTAGAGACATTTCTTGCTCTAATTGACCAACACGGTAGTGGGTGGACGCATCCAGGAGACCCAGATGTTTAGTGTAACTTGTTGGACTATATGAATTAAAGGGACACTTTCATGATTGTATATGCAAATAACATTCAACCTTCCTCCATGCTGCAACCACCGAGAGGCCGTCGCTCACCCTCCGGCAAAATTCCGCTGGAAGACGCTAAATAGCACGTTTCACATCATCCGGTGGACCCTCGCCAGCAAATGAGCAGGAAGCTGCAGGCGCCGGTGTTAAGAGATTGTACAAAAATGTGAAAGTATAACTATTACCACATGACTTGTGTGTCTTTTATAACCATCACCACATATAACTTGTTTGAATTCTTATAACCATCACAACACTTTTTACAACTTTCCATGTTAGAAGTCACTCAAGCCTTATATAATTCATCCAGTTCAAACTGGATCAAATCGGTTAAACATCCTGTTAAGTTTTAAGTTTATTGTGATATACATTTACACACATACGAAATTTGTCCTCTGCAGTTAACCCATCCCTAGCTTATTGGGAGCAGTGGGCAGCTGAGAAGCGCCCGGGGAGCAGTTAGGGGTTCAGTGCCTTGCTCAGGGACACATCGGCACAGGACACGTAGCAGCCAAGGATCGAACCGCCGACCTTGCGGTTGCCGGACGACCCTCTCTACCCAGTGAGCCATGGCCGCCCCTAAAACACCCTTCACCCTTCACCCTGAACCCTGAGAAGGGTGACTGGAAGACCCTCAGAAGGAGAGCAGCTTTTTCTCAGCTTAGAGACTAGATTGCCCTTCTTGTACAGAAGACCCTGTGAGACGTTTCTGCTATCAGAAGACAGCTTACAGTCACTGATATATTTTGCACCACATAGATTTTCCTCGAGTTGAAATTGTTTTCTATAACTATTTTGAGAAAACTTTAACAAAAACACAGCCTTTATTATCAGCAGAGTTTCCTTTTAAGCATAGAAATGTGAAGAATTTGATTACATTTCTGTATTTTGGTGTATTGAACGGTTCCCTCACTGAAGCACTCAGCTCTGCTTTATTCTTATTGTGGTATTTGACCAATGGTGATCAACTCCTCTCCATGGACCGTTTAGAGCTTGCCTACAGAAACATGATCTGTTGATGGTGCAGCCAGTGTTCTGATATATCCCATTCTAATAGGAATGACAGATTGACTGTTTTGCTCGCTATAAGCCCTTTTTATAAAGCCATAGATTGCATAGCAGGACCTCCGCCAAAACCACAACTCTGTCCAATAAATCCAGGAGCCGACAGGGTGTTTATTTAGTCATACATATGCATGGTGGACTCAATTACTCAGCATGTTATATGCACGGCGATCCTGGCCATAGTTTACCATGAACCCCTTTTAGAAACAAGCATTTTATTTATTTGACTTGGGTGAATGAATCTGAGGTGCAAGGGTAATTGTCCCCAGTTTTGCAGTGATTTGTTTTCGTATGGTCTCAGGGCAGTAATGGCTTGTGCCATTTTGATGATCGAAAACAATCAACTCTACTGTATAGGACAGCATGGGACAACGTGTGCTTTCTCACATCAATGTAGTGCAGTCATGGAATCTTATCATTTCAGTTTTTTTTCAACTAAGTGAATTGGTGAAGGAAAGCATTGGTATAGAAATCCCCAGGAGCACATAGATAGAACAGATGTGTCTTAATATCCCATCCAGCAGATTTCCAGTAATTCTAGCCAATATATTAGCAAAGTTGGAAGACGTGGAAGAGGTTTTTTCGAAGCATGTCTCTGATGTTGAACAAGAGCTAGGGAGTTGTACTTTTGCCGTAGAAGCAACCATGCAAGTCAATTTCAGTAAACATCCAGCCTCTTCCTTTCTAGGTAAAAGCTGTATGTGATTTCTGTGTATTTTAAATAGGTGGTTTTGAAACTGACTGCCCATTTCCAGGCATTGTTAACCAATGCAGGCAAACACCATTTCTTCATTATTTTTCTCTGAAATCTAAAGACACCAGACATCATAAATAATAAACAGTGAGATTTTTTTTTTGCCTATTCTTGTTATTATTCAGCAACGTCTCACATCAGGGAACAGATGCTAATAGCTGGTGAGAAGCGAGACAGACTGCTTATTAGGCATGCTCAAAACCCAACATAAAGACCACCCACTGTCTTGCAATTATTCTGCGGTGCCTGCCACATATTACAGCTTAATTGAACTTTTCACAATCGTACCGTTGCAAACTATTCCTCAGGTCAAAGTTGACCGGGTGGCAAAGGGCATTGAAACTTAAAGACATAATTACCACGGATCCCCTCATAATTGTCCTCATAGGCTGGTGGCTCTGCTCAGATGTGAGGTCAATTACAAATTGACTTATTTGCATGGAGGTGCACGTTAGCGGGTGGCGTAATTGGTGCAATTTCAACCTCCGGAACAAATTAATCAGTTATCTGTTAACTGCAGTATATTTTCCAAGAAAAACAAGACAATATACACATATTGATCATTAGAGAGGCATCGTTGCTCAGGTCAAAGCACTTATGGTGTCCTCAGCTACAGTCCCATGTGGTGTCATATGACGAGAAGCTTATGATGGCTAATGTTAGCTAGTGTTAGCAAACCTGAGATAGATGCTGTGTAACATTACTGAGTCAGTTCACTGACCATATAACTATTTACATAATTTGCAAATGTTTAAATATGTCACTGTTAAACATTTTTTTCTTGATCAGAAATGTTAATGTTTGCTACAAACTACGGCTATTTGAGGAAATGATGTAGCCTAAACAGAAACAAGTAAATGGCTTCCTTAGAAACAAATGGACTTTGCGGACGTTGTGTCAAAAACAGGGTCGGGAAGTTGCGAGATAATGAGAGATGAATAGTGCATTGCTGGTCAAATCTCTTCGTGAGATTTGATGACAGATAGGAAAAATACAGAAGACCAGCCATATCCTTTTTGGCAACAACAAGCTGGTTTCCATTCAATTGTTAAGCAGATTTTAAGCAAGCTTTTGAAATATCAGAAAGTTGAAGGCGATGTTGGAGTCTGACTATGTGCTTGTGCTGACCATGTTCTGCTGAACAAAGGAAAAGACTGAGGCTTAGGACCATTAAACAGCCATCTCATAGTAAGGGCTTACTTGGTGTCCGGGCTTAGTTAGGTCATTGTGTGTTTATTACCTTGTTTGTGTTTTGCTTAAGTTACTGGATTGTCATAACGTGTTGTTGTGTATATACTCGCGGACGACCGAGTCCCGTTATACTGTGTATTTCATACTGTTACAACTGTTTTGAGATAGATCAGTCACCGCGCGCGAGTGGAGTGGGAGGTCGTGGTAGTAATCAGGATCGCGGCCGGCCGAATTAAACTTCGTCAGCCGAACTGCTGTGTGGTAGAATCACAATTTCTGCATTTTATCGCGGTGGTAAGGATCTGCTTTATTTTGAAGGATTTATTTTGTTTTGTTTGCTTTCTCTCTTCATCTACTAACCCACACATATAGCGTTAGTTACATGTATGATACGGGTTGAGCTAACTACCTCAGACACGTGTAGATAACGCAATCTCTATTGTCTCTCACCATTTTGTAGTCTCGTGCCATTTTGTGGTCTCTTCAATGTGTAGTCCCACGTGACCTTCCACGTTTTATATTGCATCTGCCATTGTCTGAGCTGTTTTCTCGCTTTCTCCCCCACACACACACAACTACATGCATGCACATACACACACACACACTCTCAGGGTGCTGCTCCGTTATTGTTAATAATTGTTAATAATCTTACTGACATTAATAATTCTATTGATGTCAATAATTTTGTTTTTCATATTTGCTGATAACTCAAACACGCTCCTTTTCGCTCCCAACTGCAATCAGCACGGTCCGGTTGGGAGCCGGGGAGAAGAGAGAGAGAGCCGACCGGCCTTGACAGGTGCCTTCTCAGGTCCCGCCTCATGAGTCCCCAGTCCAATCACCTGTCATTTACAGCAGTGATTCTCAACTGGTGGGTCGCGACCCAAAAGTGGGTCGCGGACACTGTTCTGTTACTGACAGTAAATGCACTTAAGAACATTAACTACAACTACAAACGGAACAGTTACGCCACATAGGTTCAGAGTTACAGTTCTATGACTTACATCGTCAATGACTCGATCTGATTAGACCGAAACCGGAAGAGGAAACAGTTCGCAACGTCAAATACAATTTCAGAATAAAAGCACCGTAACTTCATCGAAAGTCGAAATTTCGAGATGGTATTGCATAATTTCGATTTACTATCTCGAGATAACAGGACCTTTATTTTTTCCTCACAGTGGCGGAAATGGGCTTCCATAGTATATATGGTGTATATAGACGTCTGCCGCTTCACGTGTCTTCTTGTTGCTGTGCCACAACTAAATGTGTCTCCAGAGCAACATTGGACGTAACAATAGTTCCTATCACATAATAAAACCAAACAAAAATCAATATTCATAAAAACAAGTTGTACAAATAATAATATATATATAAACAAGCATATTAAATAATGACATATAATATTTCTGGCAGTTAAAGCTACTGCAGTTAACTTACCAAAGCTGCTGTTCATTATTTAAGGACAAAGTCCATGCTCCTTTCTTTGTTAAAGAGTTTAATCTCACGGTTGTTCAGTATATCTGTGCATTTTAGTACCAGTAAGAAGTCCTTCTCGATTCATGGATGCCAGTGAAGACAGTCGAGCCTCCCTAGTTGTATTTCTTGAATACGTTTTAATGCGTTTGAGGCTAAAAATGTCCGCTCGACAGAAGCAGCAGATATTGGGATTGTCACCGCCCAACATGTCACGCTAGCCCACTGACCAATCACGTATGGCTAGGCCAGTTGGAAGGCTCTGACATGACACTAAATGCATTGTGTCTTTTCACAACGAAATGCCAATGTTTGTTTACTTAGTTAGTTATATTAGTTTTACTCACGCAAAAAACAAATTGTGGTTTGGGTTAAAATACGTACGTTTGATACGTAACTGTCAGTTAAGTACGTAAGTTCTGATACAAAACTATTGAGGTAAAATTAGTCAACATTGACTTCACACAGGACATGAACAGCGATCTTCCGGGTGAAAGTCCTGTATTTATTTGACCCATCCTACCTAAGTGGACTTTCTCACTCTTTATACTATGTTAGGAGGTATCTATGAATTTGTCACTGAGTAACACATTTTGAATTTCACACAGTCATTTTTTACATTGTTACGAAATACATTTGACAGGAAATGTAGTGGGCCATTGTCCTGTAATTGCCACTTTTAGCCGCAGTGGCCGTTGTTCAGCAAAAGTGACATAGTCTTACTACAAAGCAGAGGAACTACCATCCTTGTGAGTTCTATTGCACACTAGTTTTAAGTTTAAAAAGAAAACTAGAGCCGATCCGTGCTGATGCCATTTGTAAATATGGACTGTACGTTATTCTCTTCAAGGACCTCATGCTTACTCTAACAATGTCTCTCTGTGACACTGGCTGATTCAAATGATGTTGTTGCCCGAAGCACCATAGAGTACAAAAGAGCCTGATCAGTCTCTTCAAATACAAGGATGGCATCTTCTGGAGTGACGTCGTTTCCAGATGTTCATGAATAAGTCATCTAGAGCACAACTGCTGAGATAAACAAATCAGTAAGATGAGCTCCAACTGCAATAAGCACATTGTAACAGATTGCTCATTTCTACTCTACTGACTCCTGATTGAAGGCGACGCTGTGCTTTACTTTCCCTCTGAAGGTTGCAGGCACTTTGAACATCCAGCACAGTGGCCTGAAAATGAGATTCATTAATAATTATCGTTGCCTCACTCCACAGATACTGGTAATGTCCCTGAGCAGCAAATATTAATATTTCAGCCCCGGTAGGAAAGCTTTTAAAACAGTCACTCATTTGAACCTTTAAATGGATGAAAAAGGATTCAGTTCTCCCTCTCTACCTGGCTTTTCAAAACTATTTTTCTTCCATCACTGCTGATTTGGATATGAGATCTCTCGACAGCCCCTAAAATATCTACTCTCACCACTCTGCCTGTATTCTTCTTGAGGAAATGAAGAGAAGCTAATGGCTTCTCTGTGGCTGAATAAAATATGGTGGATAAACAGCAGCCAGCTTCAGTTTCTGCTCTAAATATTAGAAGCACAACTGATTGTGTGTCCAACCACCAGCACTTTATGGGAGAGTTTATGGGAGATTTCACCCCAGGAGGGTGTTCCTCCATTTCTAGGAAGGCAGAACTCATCTCAGAAGAATCTGAATGCTGCTGGTGAGAGCCGGCTTTGTGTGCGAAATATGCACATTTCCTCTAGCTTATGAATGAAGTCCCTGTGTGGTGAAATGCCTCCTTCAACAGACAGAGAAATCCCTCCTTCTTCCTGTGTTGTTCACTGATAACTACAATTCCAACTAGCCACACAAGTTTCTTCATGGGCCGATTAGCTATACTGCAGGAACATGTCAATTTGTGGCTTTTATATTTGCATTAAGTGAATTAAGGAGAGTGCAATACAGACTGAGGTGCCATCGAAAAGTGGGCAGAGGGGCATAAACTATAAATAATAACAAGATAGAGTCCAGTGTCAGGGGAATAAATAACAAGCAACCTTTATATTGAAGAAGTGAACTTGAAATTTCTGAGCAGAAGTCCTGAACAGGAGGATTTTCTCACACTTTCACACACTGTGCAGCTCGATTGATGCCGTCAAGGTTACTGTACATCTTGTTTGAGATGACAATATTATTCGCTCTCCAAATTAATTTGGGAGATCCATCATTGCTGTGAGTTTGGGGTTTCCTTTAAACGGATTATCCAATTACCGCTTTTCAAATGCCATGACAATACAGAGCAGAGCTGTGGTCAGGCTCAGCCAATTTGGGGCACTACTTGAAATTCAATTCATGAAATGGAAATGGAATCCTAAGTAACCACTGGTCTATTTCTGTCGGCAGTTTTTTTTTTTGTTGCCTTGTGAAGGACTGGCTTTGATTGAGGCTGCAGTCTGTATCTCACAAGCTCACATTGTTATGGGTGGACGGTTTTGCAATTAATGGCAGGCTGAGACACAAACATGCCAAAAAGTGTTTGAAATTGAAAGATGCTGAACTCAGATGTTAAACTCCTCTGTGAAACTGATTGCTCCTGACCCCATGTCTGCTGTGTGCTATGATGGAATACCAATAAAGTATTATGTTACTGGGAAACTTATTCATCTGGAGACACTTTCAATCCTTTCTTGCATTAGCTTTTATTATGTTGACTTCCTTCCTCTCGTCAACTCTAACTTGTTCACCGAGAGCACTTTAAACACAGGCTTTGCTCTTACATCTATTGGGTTTCTTTTGTCTCTCGTTAGAAACAGGAATGTTTTGGCTGGGGAATAAAGGACAACGCTGTGTATTCCACTGAGTCCAAGTCTTGTTTGTGTTAATGCTCTAAAGCTTTTACTGGGTAACCCCGGGAGCTGAGCCAGGGAAGGGCAACAATGTTGTAAAAGTTGTGAAACGACGCTGTGTGAGTCGGGGTCATGGTTCAATCGAGCGACTGAAATGATATGAAGCAGTGGCTTAGGAAGAAGAAGAAGGTCATACGAGGACTGCTATGTGGTGATTATCTGAAAAACCAGACAAATAACAGACGTTAATGGCATTTCAAAAAATAAAATTCAAACATGCAAGTATATATACCTTTTCCTACTGGACACAAATGTAAATAGTGTTTACAAATATTAAAATGTATTAACGTACCAAACATGCAATTGAAACAGTCTCCTCTAAGCCACCAGACTCCAGTCAGACAACAGTAATTTGACCTCACAAACAAAATAAAACTCATCTTTCCACTTTTCCAACAATCACAAACTCTGGTCTGAGAGGTTGAAGGACAGAATAATTAACTAACAGATATGAAAAAAAGAATTAACTATGGCATTTTCACAGTTAAACTCACAATGATAAAAGGAGTCTGTCGCTTATTTTTAGCAGATGTCCTCGTGTTTTGGGGAAAAAGGTATATATGTGTAGGTATACGTGCTCTTTTTACTTTGTGATGTTGCTGTGAAGCAAGAGGTCATATTATCTGCCCTCATTTTGGCACACAAGAACATTTTCCTCTGATTTGTGAAGCTTCCCACCTTGTTGTGGATTCATAGTCCGAGAGGGTACATACAAATCAGACGGCCCAGGCCTGCATATTGCCTTCTGCAACATCCTCAAAAATCCATTTCTGCTATTGGCAGGACATCGATTCCCTACGAATGGATGGTGAGTCCAGGCGGGGACAGGAGAGGATGCGGTGAGAAGGTTGCCGCAGGAGACACACACACACACACACACACACACCACAGAACTGGTTGATAAGTGTCTGTGAGCCATGTGCTCCCTGTCCATTGCAGCACCATTAATCCAATACAATGTCTGCTTAATGCTGTGTGCCATGAGGAGATGCAACACTTATCATCTTTAATGTCTCTGATAGGACATGACTGGGGAGGATCCGCTCCCTAAAAAAAAAGAGAGGGTGTAATCAGACTTGCCTTTAAGAGCGTAATTTAAAGGGTCGTTTCACCCACATTAAGAACAAAAGACACATTTTGTCTCGTACCTCTTGGGCCATATAGCCGTACAGACACTGTTGACGTTGCTCTATGTAGCTGTAATGGTGCAGTTTGACGTAGAAGACTGTAGAATAGAGATCTTCACAGGTGTAAATTGGATCAGATCAGGTTTCAAAGGTTCCCTTTGAATATGGCTCTCAGGGCTGTGTGTCGTGCCCAGATAGATCTGAGCAGACTCTCTATAAGCTCAACATACGCCGATAACATAAACAAACAATTGGTTATTATCTGAGGCAAATTTGATTTGTGATTTTGGGCAATACAAAAATAAATTGAATTGAGTTGAATTGAATCTATTAAATTACCTCAAACCTAATTTGGCAATTTTGTACAGCGATGTTTTCTTGCTCATCAGTCAATATACACTCAGACACCGATATGTTTTCAATAAGCTACTAGCAGCTGATATATCAGCCTGTCTAATGTATCTGTCTAGCTCTAATGTACTGATACTCTATTTGACTGCTTGTTAATTAATAGCAGGTCAAGCTGCAGCCCTGATTGGTGTTCTCTTTATTTATCCTCAGTTACCAGAATAAATGTTATCATTGTACGTTTCTGCAAACCACAGGAATTGAATACTTTGAATGTTGACTTTTCTAAACGAAAATGATGTTTCATAAACATGTTTCATATCAGCCTCGTAGCATGCTCGCAGAAACGCACCTCGACAATCCTTTAACGCTGTGAAACAATTGGTTAGGTTTAGGCAACAAAAACCTTCAAAAAAGCATCATGGTTTGTGCTAAAATAATAGCATATTACGTCGAATAACATAACGCAGCAGACTAAGCAACACAACAAGGTTAAAGTCAACACTTTTATTTGGCCTCACATGGAAATGAACAGCAGTCTCCTGGGTGAAAGTCTTGTGTTTGTGTGTTCGACCCACCGTGCATCAACTCACAGCCCATAATTTTAAATAGTAATCGCAAAATATACTACGTCACCTGCTTTGACCGAATGCAAAAACATTGACATTCAACGTATCTGTATGTGGCAGAAACGTACAATGTCAACGGTTTTTCCTGGCCTCAGTTGTATTTTAGTTTGGGCCACTTTTTCTAAAAACGTATTTATGCTTGTCCGTCCACAGGTCTGAAAATACATGATGTTATATAACAAAAAAAGAACACTATTGGATCCTCAAAACCCCACATTAAGTTCCATGCAACTTTTGAAAAAAATGTTTAGGTTCAACAGCAATGTTTTTAAAGTTCTCACTTTGAACTATGGTTGAGGTTCAGGAAATATTGTGGTTCTGGCAAATTAAGAATATATATGGTTAGTTCATCTAAAAGGCTGCATCCCGTGCAGAGCGCCAAGAAGATTGTGGTTGGTTAAAAAGAAACAATCCAGAGTGATTTTTTCCTTATAACAGAATGATAATGTGCGGACCCACACCTTTCTGTAGCGCTGACACAGCGCAGTAGAGGCCTGGCTATGCGAGACTAGCTGGATCTCCCCGCTGGCAGTAACCTCCCCTCTGATGTAGAAACAAAGATTGCTCCTTAGCCATTAAAAACCACTGGATCAGGACACTGGAGGTTTCTGCTGCCACCCCAATTTGATGGAAAATAATGGATTATCACCTTTAAACACAGAAACCGTGATGTTTCTGCTGACTTAATGCTGACTTAATGCTGATAGTAATAAAACACCAATTACAAAAACGAAATGATTCACATTTTCAAAGAAACAGAATGTTTTTTTTTTCTTTGTTAGTGAAATTTCTAGATAATTCACACAGTCTCCACCCATGTTATAATTCAAAAAATCTGCATACAATGCAATTACCTCAAGATGATTCATAAGGAGATAAAAGGCAGGATTATAGATTCACAGAGGGTAGAATGAATGAGCAGTATTGAGCTGTAATCACCACAGATGGGTCATTATGACCATATGACGAATTAAAACCAATGTGTTTATATCCAGCACACTATCCAGAACACATGATGAAACATGTGTTAGGAGGAAACATTGGTCTACGCAGGTTTAAAAGGATGTATGACACTCCAATTATATAATCCTTTACTCTTTCATTTGTAGCACAAGTAGTTTTCCTTGTAAGGAATCAGCTCTCGAGGCACAACCTGTCCATTTTATTCCCTCTCGGCAGCATCCTAAAAGCAGCCAGCTGGTGTAGTCTGTGACCATTTGTATATCCCTTTGTGCTCATCCGCAATCACCATAACCTACAGTCATTAGGCACGGAGAGCTGCAGGGCTGATATCAAAAGGATGAACTTCCAGCCTTGATGTTTCCACCTGTTACACTTGTTCCTGTCGCCTGAGACACTCAGGCTGCTTGTTGGGGCAAAAACATACCGATAAACATGGTGTCTCTTTGTTCACAAAGTATTTCAAAAATAATTATGTAGTCCAGACTGCATGCTTTCCCTTACAGGTGGTTCTCCAGCGTTGCCCTCAGCTGGTATTTAGAGCATCGTATTAACCTGGAAGGACACAAGATGAGTTGGTAAATGCATGCAGATAGAGGTGTGTGTTGTGTAACTAAAATCTCAGCTAACTTTGTCGGCTGTTGAATTATTTATTGCTGTTTAAAAAGCCATAGACTCTACCATCCCTGACACTGCACATAGTTAGAAATATAATACAGTTTTTGTTATTGCCAAGACACAAAAACTGGTACTTGTGGCACATTGAAACCATTAGCTCATGGAGCCTTTATATCTGGTATTGTTATCTTAACTTTCTCTCTCCTTCCGTTTGGTGAGCTCGTACGAGTGAGCCACGACAGATTCAGCAAACTCTCTGAACTTCAGATAACTGAATGACCAGAGTTAACGAGTGACCTGTGTGTAAATGAGCGCGTCCATAAGGACAGTGAATTAGCATCGCTAACAACCCAGTAACACTATATAAGGCTACACGTCCTGCCCCATGTGTCCTATGATGAAGTCCTGCTTTCAGAGATCCAGAGAGGAAAGTCTCTCATTTTAACAGAATTAAGGGACCTGATGAAGACGAGGAATGAGGACAAATAATGATGTTAATGTTCAAGACGCGTCACCTGAGAGTCGTACTGTCACTGAAATAAAGAAGGTTCCATGTGGAAAACGTCTCTCCACAGCAAGGCCATCGATGACTGCAACGGGAGGTCAGATAACACAAGATGTTCAGAACTATACTGTAGTGTTGTACATTTACATCAATAGACAATATATATTCATGGTGATATTGTTAGGCTATATTTTTTTGCAAGATTTCTGGAAAATGAGGCGTTATCTATTCCGAGCTTTTACAAGTCCTGAGAAAAAACCCATGGCATCATGTGTTCATGGTCTATATTATCATCACGCTACAGAGGCTTTGGATAGTAATGTTGTGTGCATCAGTGTGCAGTTGGCATGTGAATACATTTATTTTGGATTTATTTGAAGACTTCTTTTGTGTCTGTTCGCTTTTGCAAGAGATGCAGATTTTGTGTTTTTTATTTTGTCTGAATGTTTTTTTTTGTATGCAGAGTTTTGACAAAGAGGGCCCTCGTTTCAGAAATGGGCAATTTGAAAGAAAAAGAAAATCTGTAATATGTTGCAATGTTGCCTTGTTCAGACCGAAAAGGATTGAATCCAAACAGGATCATTACAGGAAATTATGCAGTTTAATTTGCAAAATGAAGCGATTTACTCTCCCTGAAGGGAAGATGGTGATAAAATCTGCATCAGGAGAGAGAGAGAGAGAGAAAAAAGAACCAGAAATAGATTCTCAGAAAATGTGGCTGTGAGGAGAAATAAAAGAGCAGCAGAACAAAATGACTGTATTACTGCCTGCTTTAATTATAGCCGAGCATATGGTGGAAATAACAAATATGGAGAAAGTCAGTCCAGCATTATCCTCCATCTCTGTGTGGATCAGCTCCTCCCCCATGCGTGCAGGGCTTCATTTGATGAAATCCTTCAACTTGGACCACTTTTTTTTTTTTACAACACTGCATTTGAGCAACGCCACAACTTGCGCAGCACTTCCTCTTCCACAGCCGAGTGGCAATTTACACCCCGAAAAGACAAAGAGAAGAGTGAGGGGAAAGATCGTCTTGCATCCTCAGCATTCTTCTCTGCCGCCAGCGATGGACAGGGAGGTCATATTCCGCCCAAAGTGGCACAGTGCGTTTTGGTTTTTGATTTTGATGATGCTCTGTTTCTTTCATGCCACCAAAGCTGAGATAACTTGCAGGTCGTGCCATCTTGGGAATAAGTGGCGTGCACGGGAATTAATGCTGAAATTCGACACAAGTGAATCCACAACTGGATTAGAGAGAGAAGTTTTTGGACACGGAGACGGGGCAGTGAGATCCGGGGCGGCAAGTGCCGAAAGTCGGCGGCTCCGTTGCGCAGCAGGTTCCGCTGAATGCGCTCCAGAAATTCGGGCGGAATACGCGGAGCCAAGGCTGCAACGGAATACAGACACGCGGCACGCAGAAGGCGATACTGGCGAGAGCGAGTTGGCAAAGATGAAAGTTTCCAATGTCAAAACGAGTGGTGGCAAGAAGACCAGCGCTGGGGCCACCCGCTACAGAAAGCGCGCCAGAAGGAACAGTGATGATGATGATGATGATGATAATAGGAGATCCACAGGTTCAGCCCAAAGTCAAGACGCGGGAGAGGACATGCGCTCGGTGGCTGGACGCAGAGTGACCCGCTCTGAATTGCGCTGGAGCAGAGCGGAGCGGAGAGCTGCCGGTCCGAAGCAAGAGGAGCTAAAACTCAACAGTTCAACATTCGCCTTGACCGGGGATTCATCTCACAACCAGGCTATGGTGCACTGGTCCGGGCAGAACAGCAGTGTAAGTGACTCACCGCGTCCACTTTAAGCATCGCACTGGCCATATGCGCGAATCCTCAGAGAGTTCCTAAAGTGCGCTTATGCTGGCCGTCAGGTGGGCACGCGCCACCTCATGAGAGAGCGGCCGCATCTCTGTCTAAGATGAATCCGTGTTGGTACGTGTGAGTGTGTGAGTGAGTGAGTGAGTGAGTGAGAAAGAGGGACGCACACTTGTCACCCTCTGCCAGACATGGACATCTGTCACTAAACATATCACATTTCAATAACATTTGGTTCCAGAATAATAAGACAGTTACGATAATCCCATGCTATTCTATCAATTGGACTGACATTAGTTAAGCCACTGTATTTTTTTATACAAATTAGAATCCGACCTGAAAGTGCTTACAGCTTTGGTGAGGGATTTGTTTGTATTTGTAGAGTGAGAGAGGCTTTCTCTCAGGACCTTCTTGGGTGTATGAGCAGCTGAACTGATGTCCGGCTACAGTTGGTCATGTTGAGCATCTCTTACCAGAGGGCAGGCTTTTCAAGTAGCGCTGTGGGTTGTGTGAGAGGTGAAGCAATTTCAGCCCTTCTCCTTCCCTTTTTCCTGAAGCCAGGTTTCCGGAGCCACAGGCCTGAAGGACCTGCACCCATTGGAGCTGCAGAGCGGCCTCTCTTCGTAGCCTCCCTTTGCTTGTTGACCTGAGGTTCTGTCATGGCAGCAGTGGGAGGGTCAGGGATGTGTCAGCGTGGCAGCACATTTACAGGCGCTCCAGACGATATAGGATATTATCATTGATCGCGAACCGCAATAAAAAACACTTGCAGTAAGGGCTCTTACACAGCAGGGGCAATATATAGAACAGTTGTTTATGTCATGAATACTTTCACACAGCGCGTGAATATTACGGGTTTCCGGAATGAGGTCATTTTTTCTGGGCTTTCGCACCACGAATGACCCAATCACGAACAGGTTGAGTTGCAGCTTTGTTGATGAGGATTATAAAACAACAATATTTAGGCTCTGGAGTCTCAGATACACCCCTCCTGTTCTTACCTCTCACAATAAAAGCCCTAGATGTATAATATTGGCAGGGGAGTACATCGCATTTTCTTTGTCACCCCCGATGTGTAAAGGCCTTTCGTGGATTATGGTGAATAACCACGGACATCCTCACATGAGCTCACTGTCATGGTAGAGAAGTGAAAAATATAACCTGATTTAAAATTTACAGGAATTGTAAATGTAAAAATCAACTGATTTTATTTATTTATGCAGTGAGCTGATGATTTATGATTGCCTTATTAAGGATTGCTTTTTGTTTTATCACAAAAAACATGTGTGTCCTATCTGTGATGCAATATAAATATTTGTTCATTAACAAAAGGTAAGGTAAAGATTTAGTTATATTTTAAGAGTGTAAGCATATTTAGATGCACATTGGGATACTCGTGTGAATCCCTTTTATTTCGGACAGGAACTAGAGTAGGCAGTGAGTTGTTGAACGTGGCGCACATATCCAAATCAGCTGCCGAACCTCAATGCTTAGTTTCAATTTATAGCTTGTACCAAATCATGTACATGCTGAACGTGACGCACCGAGGACCCTTTTTTTGTCCATCCAACATTCTAAAATCCAAAGATAAAGCGTGTTCAAAGCTCCTGGATTTAATTATTACGTCCCGTAAAAGTCTCTGTAAATACGACCAAAGAACGGGTGAAAAGGGAGTAATGTTGGCAGTTATGTCATGTCATAATTGCCATTTATGTGAACTTCAATTTAGCAGAAATCTCAGCTTGAGTCCCTGACGAGCCTGTCTCCTCCGAGCATAAATGTGCAGTGTGTTTCTGCTACATTGTAGCTGGCAGTGCTGTTGAACGTGTCATTCTGGTCCAACGCATTTTATTACTTGTTTGACCAGCTGCCTTTTATGCAGCATTTTGTGCATTCTGCAGACACAACAAATACTGGATGTAGGTGGAAAAAAAAGAGATGAAAGTAGTTTTCTTGTGTTAAATCTGAGCATGAATCAGAACCTATATAACACATGCTATATGTAGTATCCCCAAGAGATAATCTAAGCCTAAATTTAGATTATTGCTTAACATTATTATTAATTAACATGGGAAAAAAAAGTCTTTGGGCAGAAAAGCACTGAAGCAAAGTTAAAAAGTATTCATTTGCTGCGAGCACTGATATCTCGACACGCCTGCTTCTTCTTCTTCTTCTTCTTCTTCTTCTTCTTCTTCTTCTTCTTCTTCTTCTTCTTCTTCTTCTTCTTCTTCTTCTTCAGAGTCAAAATATAATAGGCATGGACTGAGAATCCAAGGCAATGAAACGGGTAAAATGTCTTTTTGGCCTCCAAAATCTGCCGTCCTTAAAAAAAGTTTGTCCTCAAACTGCTTTCAGTTTCAATGTCCTGTCGGTTCCGTACTGCACAGCTCCGTGTTCCACACACACCACTTAGCCCTGTCTGTAACAAAGCCAATTACAGTCAAACGCGTATCACCAGCTCCCATGCCCTCCACTTCGCTTCTGACTGAAATTCCGTTCTGTGCCTCAGGTGTTTTCTGTGGGCTTGACAAACTACTGTAGCTCTCCACGAAAAGTGACCTGACAGTGGAGGCAAGGGGGATACAAAATAATAGTTATGAACATGTCTTTCATGTTTCTTTGTTTGCTTCTCTGCTTCTGCCAATTTGTGTTTACCTTGCAAATAAAACATTACTGTTTGAGTTAGTGATACTTGTGCTATGAAACAATTTGCCCCTATTCTTTCAGCTGACGCAAACAACTAACTCGAGGCGTGCGAGAATACAGGATCTCGCATTAAATATGTAGAGTTGCTGCTATAAGCAGGAACAGACGTCCTCGGTCTTTATAATCTGAACTGCTGTATAAATAAACAGATGAGTCAACAACATGCCACGGAGCTTAGATAAAGGCTTCGCTGCTCTTAATATTTAACCTTTAAGGCATTTACAAAGCTTGTCTTTTAACCACCCCGTATTACTGGCAGCCTGTATGTCAGACTGGATTGGAGGTTATAATTATGAATCATGAAACATTGGCCACAGGAGTCAAATACAGGGAAACAAGAATGAGTAAAAATACTTACGCACAGGCCTACAACAGCTGAAAGGACTAGACTGATTTTAGTACTGATGGCAAAACGTCATCTCCATAGATTGTATATAAGAAGTGCACGCAGTCACTGCGGCGTCACCCATTGGTTTGTGGACCAATGTGGTCTTGAAGCCTAATGCTACGTTCACACCAAACGCGTCGATTTTTTGACGCGCTGCAAAATCGCGTCCATGTGCCGCCGGAGAGGGGGCGTGGTTTATCGACTGGAAGCCGTTCACCTGGCCGTCATTTCTTTCCGCTATCAACCGTGAAAGGAATAAGGACAATTGCTGCTTTGTACGTGTTGTGGAAGTCCCTCAAACGTCGGAATGCCAAACGCCGTCATGTCTGGTTCATAATATTGTTCAGAGGAGCTCCGTGGATTGTATCGAGCTGTATTCACTTTGTCTAGCAAGCCACAGGTCGCTGTTTACTACAACTGATTTGGCTGTGATTCAACGGAAAATAAACCGACAAAAAGGGACTCCGAAATAACTACATAATGATGCCGATTTGTACTTGTCTTCTCCGACAAAAAGGGACTCGGAAATAACTACGTAATGATGCCGATTTGTTGGCTACTTGTCTTCTCAATGGAGCTCTGATGGATCGGTGCTAGGCTATGCTAACATCGTAGCAGCTCCACCAGCACTCAATAACGTCATGTAGACGTGAATACGGCAGCGTCTATTCATTGTTTGTACCATATGGTTTACACACACACATGTATACACATAGTTTGGTCCGGTCTCTATTGATATGAGGTATCGTAGAGCTCTGGGTGAACACAGACGGCTACAGGATTTATTTCCTGATTCAACAACGGCAGGAAGTTAGTGATGACAGGGGGAGCAACTCAACGCTGATAGGCTATCGCTCTACAGCGTCATGCGATTATTTCGCAGAAGTTGAAAAATTTCAACTCGCGCGCAAAAACGCGTCCAACGCGCCGCGCCATCGCAAAATCGCGGCGGGCCAGTCTGTAATCGGCGTGGTAGAGACCTGTCAGTGTCAAGGTAGCCCCGCCCTAAAGCATCCCCTGCTTTATGGTCTATTTGACTCTAAATGGACAATAATTTACTAAATGAACATCATGCTGTATTTTCTCATAGACTTCTATACAACCAGAGGAGTCATTAGAGAGAATCCAAATTTAAGACACTTCAGCATCGGCTTCACTTTATGTGTTATACATATTCATTTGTCAAAACATCCGATCTTAAAGTTCAAACTTCTCTTTGTTCCAAAGTTTACATGTAAGGGTCCGCGATCCAAGACTCCTTCTCTTTAATAAGCAGGTGACAATAAAGACACGGGAACGTGGCCTGTGTCTTGATGAGTTGGAGCATTTATTCACCAACAAACTGTGCACTGCACTGCTACGTTCACAGCTGTAACGTTACTGAAACTTCTATTTCTATTTACCCACACTCGCTCATGTTACACACAATACCTACACACTAACTACATCCTTAAAGGAGTTCGGTACTTGTATAACACATGTTTGTGTACATTTCTTTTTTAAATGAATTTAAAAAAATCCCTGATGCTCAGGCCCAGTGGACTTGTAATACACTGGAGTCCACTGGACTCTAACCAACCCTAAATATAGTTTAAATCATAATTAAAATGTGAAACAGTAGTAATAACCGTTTGTCCAAGCACCTTGCGTAACCTTGACCAGCCTGGTCTTTTTTGTGAAAAACACATTTTCTCCCAGATTACATTTGTTTTTTACATACAACAAATACGTTTCTAATAGTCTGCTGAAGTCGGTGTAGGGAGGTTGTCGTGTGTTCCAGTATAGTTAAAAGGAAACGTCATTTTGTTGGAGACAAAGTTGAACTGAATCACGCCTGTGGCTACACTTGTTTTTAGCAAAATGTGTTTTCTTTTCATTCCAGGGTTTACTTTGTAATTTGGTCAGAATGTACTTTTTTTTGTGTATCCACTTTCTGTCAACCGTTACTTTGTGTCTGTCCGCTTCAACTACTGATTTCCCTCCAGTCTATGGAAAGACCTCTGACAGCTCTGAGTAAACTGGGGTGAATGTGTTGAAATGGTGAATGGACTTGTGCTTGTATAGCACTAGTTTTACGACCACTCAAAGCGCTTTAACACTACATGGCATTCACCCATTCACACACATCCATACACTGATGACAGGATTACCTCTTACGACTCTTAACTAACCATTCATACCCAATCATACACCTCAGGCAATTACGGGAGCAATTTGGGGTTAAGTGTCTTGCCCAACGACACATCGACATGGACTAGTGGAGCAGGGGATCGAACCGCCGATCCTCTGATTGAAGGACAACCTTGCTCTATCACTGAGCCGCAGTTGACCCCAATTCAGCTGTGTATGCGGACAGCACTTTCGTAATGGCAGATCTAAAGAATGAGTTGTTCTGCAGTTGAGATTAATAAAGAGTCATCTGATTCAAAACCAGAACTATCAAACAGTTCATTCGTGATTCAGCCCCAAATTTTCCGTCATTCTTTTCAAGTGACTAAATAGTTATTTCAATTAATTTGATACTTCAAAAAACTCTGTTGCTCTGTTTTACAAAATCAGCATTTATTTATGATTACGAGGAGCTGATATTCCCAAACTACGGGCTAGACTAAGTCTTTAAAGATTCAAAGATTCAAGTGCACACGGAAAGTAACTGACCCAGCTACTTTCCTTGTGTGCTCTTAATCCATGTTATTAAAGTTAGTTGTGATATTTTATTGTTAAAGTACATATTCTCTTTTTTAGATGGCCTGTGATTTTATAAATATTCACAGTGAGATCATTAGAGACGTCACCGGTACTTTTTGCTTAACCTCCAAATAGAGTGCTAGCTAATCAGGCTAAATGGTTTGCTTGTTTACAACCTGAACGATTGTCTCACTGTTCATTTCTCACCCCAATGTACCTATTTTCAAATCTCAGCAATTATTTTGATACCATAATTGATATGTATAAGTAAATAAATAAATAACTTTATTTATAAAAAAAAATACAGGAGTGTTGGCAGGTGTTCTTTATCATACATATATTCATTGACATTGACATATTTTTAGCATTTTGCTTGGTGTAGGTTCTTAATTTTTTACCTAGCTTTGTTTTTTTAACACTCAATGGCTGAAGGAGGAGAAACGGATTTGGTGGAGGATTTATTGTCAACGCCTTTCTGGAGAAGGAAATCAAGGGTCGGCCAACCCCACAGCTAGCAGCCCTGACCCAGCCAGGAAAAGGATTTGTACGAAAGGTATTTCTGGCTGTCAGCATCGGAGAAGCGCTGCACATTTTATGGCTGGGAATTTGCAACTGAGCGTCTTGGTGTTTGGCGCTACACTACGCTAACCTGAGGTGGCTAACCAAGGCAGCAACAAGACACCATAGCACGGCAGGACACTTACACGCTACGGTGCTTTTGAAAACGTTTGCTGAGATCCGAGTGGATCTAGAACTCAACGAACACGTTCGCAGGAGGACCTCTGGCTGGAACTGAACCGCACCGATGTTCTGTACAACCGCGTCATTAAACTCTTCATCAACAAAGAAAGGAGGATGGACTTTGTTTTTAAGTGAACAGCAGCTTTGGTAAGTGAACTGCTTTGTTTTTACATCTGCAGTAGCGTTACTACTGTGTTCATTTATCTATGATGTCGTTTTTATGATATGGTTAATATTGTTCCCTCTGATGTGAATAATATTTGAATGGACCGTGCTCTTCAGTGTGCGGCGGAATACCGCAGGTTTGATGGATTGATTTGTCATGCTTTGTTGTCATATGTGACTGGTTCTTGTGAGTTTGTTCTTCATTTTGTGTTAATTACATTGATTTTGACTATATGCATTGTCCTTTAATGACGAAGCATCCCATCATGTGCGTCTTCATGTATCTGTTTTCATTAACAAAGCAAGAATTATGATCTGGAGAAATGGGGATTGTGTAGCGATTTCACTAGCCCTGTTTGAATCAGTTGGGAACTAGTTTAGCATAGCGTCCCAGAACACACGTGCCTCAGCAGAGTACAATGTTTTGGTTCCCGGGGTGGGAGTGTCAGACAGCATGTTACCAGGTTGAGCGTAGTCCACTGAAAAAATTATATTTCCCACTATTTACGCTTCTGCATTTTCCAAATGCACTAGTATTATTCAAACGTTTTGTTTGGTTCATAAGCTTCGTACCGAACGGTTTAATACGAATACCTGTATTGCTACACCCCTATAAACAAATAATAAGCGTAGCGTCATAATGAGGTTATTAGGAGGTGGTTCAACAGTAGGAGGACAGCACTGAAGGCCCAGGTATAAAATGCACGGCCCGCCACTGGTAAATATCTCAGATAGCGTTACAACCCTAGTATAGATCGTGTGTTGTCCATGTAGTCCTCAGTGATTATATTTATAAGGACTGCAGTGGTCCAGAAAATAAAGGCACATCTGAGCCTCCTTACAGTAAGAACCAAGAAAACATTTGAATACTACCATTTCATCTTTTTACATCACCATGTCCGAATGATACAGAGCGACCAACCAACTCAACATAATCTACAATTATGGAAACGGAGAGAGAGAAGAACAACTGATCAAATATGTTTCTTGATTCTGAGAAAAAGGTTACAGGCAAAGAACACTCTCACCGTGGGGCCTGTGGCATATTGCTCAAATGGAGGTACAACATGCACAGGGACACTTTTATTTGCATTATAAAATGTCAGACATTTAGTACTTTGCTCCGTCACTCAGACGGATTCAGGCTGACATATTGTCTATCAGTCTAAGAAGATTACTCTTGAGCTTTGTTGCTTGCAGATATGTAGGACATGTCCTCCTGGAACAGAAGCAGGTGAATTATAAACTGAAACCCTGCAGAGAGAACAGTAGTGTCTCGATATATCTAAAGATTTTGTCACTAATTATTGAAGAGTCGATTATATGACGCTCTTCGAAGCGTTGTGAGAAACTCGCTGGTCTCAGTTGAAAGTCTCGCACCCCCCCTCTAGGTGTTGAGGAAATCTATTTCTGGTTGTGTATGCATTCTGATAGCCATGGCAATGCCCAATTTGCCGCCAAGCCCCAGATTTATTTCACCGAAGTCACATCTTGTCTGTGCAGAGGTTTTCTCTCTACACCATCAAGCCTTCATAATCTGCTCATTTTCAGACATTTGGGGGCTCTCAATGCCACATGCCGAACACATTTACAACCTGCTCATCCGAATGGCAGAAATCCAGCATGCCATTCAGAGCTGACATATGCTTAATTGGCAAGATTTTAGCAGCAGGCGAAAGTGGTTCCATTTGAAGACAGTACAAGTCACCCTCTGATATACAGGGCAGAACTATCTGATGGTTGGTTGACTTTGTAACATATTTGTCTTGTTGAAAAAGGGACCACTGATTGACGGTTGTGTTCAAATGTAATGATAGCCTGCTCAACAACTTCAGGTACATACAGACCTTTAGTTGTGATAGCTGTCGGTCCTCCACCGCTTTGGTTACCTTGCATGGAAACTGGATTCAAATGAGATCACATGAGAATCTTGTGAAGCAATATGATAAAAAATAACACTATTTTAAAACAATTTTTTTCTGTTTTTTTTCTTTATTGATGTTTTGATTATAAATATTTTTAATATAAGTATAAGTTTTTAATATAAGTTTTTTTCTTAGATTATTAATATATATTACATTTTTTCCTGTAAAAAAAGAAAACATCTGGAGTGCTCAGAAATTATAACTTATTATCATTAAGTATAATGAAGTTACTCATCTGGGAAAAAGTTATGAAGCTTTTAATCAGATGGCTCTTTGATGGGGAAATTGTGAAAACATAGACGAAGCTTGTTCATGTTAATATAGAGCTGGGTTACACGTAGCGGCACCAAACAGCTTTCTTCCCATTAAAGGCTTTTTATATTTTATCCCAGAAGAGTGCCTTGATCCCTTTTAATCCGATGTAAGAGATGAGAGGTGGTTTACAGATAATTAACCAGCAAATTCCTTTGGCCTTCTGTTTCTATTTGTTGTTAAGAAGACAGACTAATACTTATTTAGGCCTATAACTTCCAGATTTTAGAAAAAGAAAATCTGCAATAAAAAAATACATAATAGTACTAATTGTGCCCTGTGATAGTCTGGGTACTACCTGGAAGGTCACTAATGTCAGCTGGGAAAGGACAAGCGGTTATGGTTAATGGATGGATGGATACTATTTCTACTGCAAGCACTCAGTAGATTATGCTTTTTAGTTATTTTTAAAATGCTTAAGAAATTGAACACCTAATTTATTTTATTTATTTATATATATCTTTTTTACTTCCTTGCTTGTTTCAAAATTCTTGTCTGAGCTCCTTCTTGTTCCACGAGGCCCTTACTGTAGACACAAGACAGGTGACTATCTGCTTCTATCTTATCATTTAAAAAAAGAAAATAGGTACAAATTGGAAAATCTGAACTACTCGAGCTATTTGTTATAGGTGTTCCATTTACATTATCAAACAGGTCGGTGTGGCCATGTGGGTCTTATCCGTCTGTTGTAAACATCTCTATAATTTGATATATTTATATAAGTCCTCCATTTGCCAGTTCTAAATCTGTTGTGCTTTGATTTTCTTAAATCTGTGTCCATGTTTCTTTCTACCTCTCTTCTCTCTCTCTCTCTCCACTTGGCTCACATTCACCTTGTGTCTTGGCCACGCTCATCTTACAATGTAAGCTTCCAAATCAGGTTGTGAACATCCCATTGCAATGCAAGCAGAGTCTCATCTGTGTGCTTTCAGACCTGGTACTTAACACATCCAGCTGAGAGGAGAGAATTTGAAAAACAATCCCACAGAAGAATACAAAAAAACAGAAGAGACACTTTGAAACAACAAACATCTCCAAAGCCTGACTGTGTGGGCTCGGCGATCCTTCGGGTATGTGCCTGGGAGTGATCAGGCAGGCGGACGCTGTCACGCTCCGATGAGCAGCGTTTACTCGCCATTGGGCTGCATATGCCCATAAACAAACTAAAGCCCAAAGCCCAAGGCTCTCCAAAGCCCATGTGAACGCTCACAAATATGTCATTATTTCCTTTAGTCTGAAGTTATATGCTGTAAATGTCTCTCGAGTAGTCCGAGGCTTCCTGTGGACAGGCTTTGTGGGTAATATGTCGGGGCAGTCTCAGCCGAGCCTGTGAAGCCTCAGGTGCGCACACTTTATTTCAGTAAGTGCCCTTAGGTGCTCCTGAGAATATCATTCCTATTGCTCCCTCCTTTCCATTTCTCCTTCTTAAGTTCTCTCAATCATGCAATGACAATATCTTTCACGGCCCACTCAATTTGTGGCCCCTTCAATTTACAGTAAGTGGGGTGAATTTGTCTTAATTCACTTACAGCGTGGTTCATAGAGGACCTGGTGAAGGTGGTCTTGTGCAGTGGTTCACCTTTTAGATGTGTCTGCACATTGTGCTCATAATAAATATGAGGGTAATAGCACACACTTGAAACCTGAAAAGAGATGGAAAATAGTTGTTTGAAGAAGGCGTGCTTATCAGATTGTTGGTTTTGAAACGATTCACCCTTCAATTCTTCTGAGGTGTGTGTGTGTGTGTGTGTGTGTGTGTGCAAACTTCTCTTCTCTCACCTACAAATGTGTGTGTGTGTGTGTGACGTTACAGTCTGTCTGATCAGCTAAAAAACATCGTTACATCTCCAGATTCAAGGCTCACAGATCTCACAGAAATCCATGAAAGCACCATGACTTCTTGACAGCGTATTACGTGGTGGTCCCACCAACACTGAAACAATTATGGTTTAGGGAACAAAGGTACTAGTCGGGTTTAGGAAAGATTTACGTAAGTACGTTTGTTACGTTACGTGTTGTTTAAGATAAGTCAATGTTACGGGACACAAAAACAAGTCTCCTGGATGAAGGTCCTGTGTTTGACCATTCTGTCCATCCACAAGCTCTTAGTTTGAAGCATCCTAACAGCTTAAGCCAGGCTCAACAAACACACCTTGTGGTAGGGCTACCTCTGGCTCTATTTGCAGCTTGCTGCTGTGTATGAAGTTTAATCAATTCCAAACTTTGACCTACTTAGTTGGTGACCTTTCACCAACATAATGAGAAGACAGTTACCTTTGACATCATCTGAAAGCGAGTTGTGATAGATCAGAAGCTCGTTCACTGTAGTTTCAGAGTTCCCAAAAGTGTACAACGCCCTCTTAAAGAAACACCGCCATCTTAGCAAGAAGATTATAGCTTGGCAGAATGCTAGCAGTCAGAGGGAGATGTCTGTGAATGGGAAGAAAATGAATATACTTTTTCCTGCTACCTAGCGCACTCTGGTGACTACAGTTGGGTACATTTCCGCTGTTGCTGGTGTAGGTAACCGATCTGCTCAGCAGGACCTTGAGCTGGTCTGCCAGGCCGGACACATCTGGTACCTGCACCGATCCGGCTCGGCATCATTTGCAAACAGGCTGAAATGGAAATTCTCATCATAATTCTGGCAAATTAAAAAGCCTATTCCAGCAACTTGTGCTGACGTTGTCACAGTGCTGAATCTAGCTTGTATTGTATTAGTAATAAGCAATATGACAATGTGATTATCATAATGATATGTTTGTTTATCAACAGACTAATGTAGTCAAAGTGTCTGACAGGCAGTGCAGAATTTACTGGCCAGCCGAGGCCGGCACCATGAAGTTGATCCAGTTTCAGTAGAGGTTTACTCGGAAATGTTTGTGTATTTCGGGATGACAAGACCTGACGGCGTTCCACCAGCCAGTGTTTTGCAAGCCTGTCACGGCCCGTAACGGTGTCTGGCTTATTATCAAACCGGTTTGAAATGTTTTACAGTGGAAACCTTCTCTCCAGGTGATATTAACCTCTGCGAGAGCCGGGCTGGCTGTTTCACTGTTTCCTCTGCTTCCAGTCTTTATGCTACGCCAAGCTAATCACCTCCTGGCTCCAGCGCCAAACTTAATGCACAAACATGACAGTAGTATTGATCTTTTCATATAACTCTTGGCAAGACACCAACTATTCATATTTCCTAAAATGTCAAACCATGTCCTTAACAATCAGTCACTGACAGCTCTTTGCAGAAAGGACATTAACAAACAATAGCCCAGAGTTTCAATTTGGTCTTCTGAGAAGTTACTCACCAAATTAAGGAAGTAAAGCTGATATGTGTTGCAAGCAAAGTCTGTCATTCCAGCAGACATTGTCAGCGCCATGGAATATGAAAGGCCTGTTTCCTGATTTGTTAGTTTTGGAGGTAAAATAATAAGCCTTGACGTGTATCCTGCATATGACCGGGTTAGTATCTCTGTACGTTATACCGCAGTGCTATTTTCTCTTTACAAATATCAGTGCACTGTATTTTCTGCTACAGCTGGTGACATCACTGCTGTTGCCCCGCTGCCCTGTGACGTGATTGACACTTTGATGTGAATGATGGTGATGGAGGTGACTGGTTTGTGGGAGAGAGGAGCGCCGCACACTATTAGGAGAGTATTGAAGCGCAGCTAGAGGCTGAGATGCAAGGTGGAGCACACTCACAGATCGGATTTCGTCTGGACACTTGTGACAGTTATGGGAGCAAATGTAATTTATACACTACGCAGAGACCATTAAGTAAGAGCTAAATTGAATTTAGAATATCTGAAAAAGTCAAAATAGCTGGATGGAGTTCATGGAGATGTAGTTGATACCCCTTGACTGCAGATTTTCGGTCTGAGGCACAAGGATTAAATTGCAGGCTATGGTGTTATATATTATCTATATTATCTTACCCCTTGTAGCAATTCAGCTCAACAAGGATAATTCAGGCAGCTGTTGCAAGGCATGTCAGAGGTTTCCTTTCAGGAGGCAGAGAGTCCCATCTCACCCGCTGATCAGCTTCAGAATTGCACGGGACATTTCTGTGGCACAAATTGAATCCCTGGCAATCTGTAAACCACAGGAGCGTGCCCGAAAGTGAAGGCGAAAAAGGTGTTTTTCAAGAGCGGCTCACAGTGATTGAGAGAATCAGATGAGATGGCCGGTCAACTTAATTGCCCGAGTCTGATACAAGACGGAGACACAGCGTGGTAAAAATAGCCTTGACAGACCCTGAATAGCACAAAGAAGAACAGGAGACGGATGCTTCTCAACACGCGGCGGTTGTTGTTTTTGTTGAGCCGTTGTCTTTTTCTGATCCGTTCGCTAGTGTATCAGAGTAAGACTCGAGAACAGATCTTGTGTTGCCCACTCGTGCTCTTGAAATTGACATCTGGTATACAGAACACTTAATGTTGAAAAGCAAAAGCAACTGAGCCTTTATTCTCTGCCTTTACAACAGCCCACACACTTCCTGGCTCTGACCGAACACAGCACAATACAAATCTTTTAATGAGCCCGTATCACATTATGATTCATTATGATCAATGCATTTCCCCACCGCCTTTGCAAAAATGCTGCTGCTTGAAGAAGTACAATGCAAACAACAAATTCATTATTTTCAATTTTTCTCTTATCTTGCCGGGTGGTGAAGTTCACACAGTGATTCTTTTCTCTGTAAGCTGCCAAGGTTCTAAAGGGCTCGTGTCGGGCATCCATTGTGGGTGCGTGAGTATTTATGTCTGTGTGTGTGTGTGTGTGTGCCGTAGCCTCTGCTGCAGAACCACTGAGTAAATGACTAACTCTGAGCAGACAAACGCTAAATATCAACGCCTCGTGTTTTTTATAATTTGATGTCAATTAACACCATCAGAAAAGTTGCAAATAATTGTCTGCTGCAAAGTCTTTATGGTTACTTCTAATTAAGATCTATGAAACACGAGCGTAACTTCATCTAACATGTGGCATTTAAAATGCTTATTTCAGTGTGTGACTAATAGCCTCTGTTTAGTGGAAGTGCACGATGCCACATTAGTGCTGCAAATCAACACAATGGATTTTAATTGGCAATGCAAAAGCCAGAGTACGGAGTACAATCCAAAATAGACACTGATCGTGCAAGGAGGATATGTTTTCACTTCAGTCTGTTTGTCAGTAAAACTACTGGAGGAGTTCAGACACATGCATTAATGTTCACTTTCATTAAAGGTGCAATATACAAAATGTTGAACATAAGTTCAAATGTGATCAGCTGATTGAATGGCCGTTATCAGCAGTTATCACTGTCATGGTGATGAGTTAGAACAGGCCTGTCACACCTTCTAGTAGGTTCAGTCGTCATCTTCTGGTCACATGGTTGATCACCAATTCCAATTGGAATCAGGTCCAAATACATCTTGGGAAAAAAATATAAAGTATAAACTCTTAGGACAACGTGTTTACATGTGAAGTTCCATTGTCACTTTCCAAAATTGCAGTTACTAACTGTTAACACATGATATGATGCTGATTAGTATGTAGTACAAATTATATAGAATTAGTATGTAGTGTGGATTTGGGGTCACAGCTATGGTGTCCATACTAAATACTGTTTCGAAGCAGTTATCTGTATCACCAAATTTGATGATTCATGAAGCCACATCTAACATTAAAAGGAGAATCACCAGTTTGAGTGATGACACAGACATAAAGTGGTGCGGTTTCGATGCAAAACACGGCATTCGGGTGCTGAGGGTCAAAAGCGTCCAATTACAGACGATTACACTTTCTTTCTCCACAGCTCATTTCAGTCAGTGGTCTCTGATTCTACTGATGTCCACTCAACAGGGTATGGTGTGACTTACAGCACAACAAATAATGAAACATTACTTCATTTGTTTTAATAAGGTCACAGCTCAAAACCTGTCGACAGATTTTCATCCCAACGGCAAGCCAGAAAGGGAGTTTCAGAAGTGTGAGCACCTGTTGAAGTAGTCATTGAGCAATTTGTGTTGCTCTGCAACCCCATTAAACCTCACTCTGTGGTATGTGACGGTGAAGATGACGCTGCATCTTCAGAGAGTAATGCTCTGTGAGCTGTCCTAACGTTTTAAGACTGATGGCAGCTGTAAAGCCCTTTGTAAAGTAGAAATCTGTGGAATCAAAATTACACAGCCACTTAAGTATTTATTTATTTATTTTTACAAATGAGACAGGCATTATATGTTCGGTACAAAAGATGTGGGCAAATCAAGCTGTCCCACATTCTTGCTGACTTTTGGCACCGGCTCTGCATGAACTGACATCAGCTTTTTTTCTGCCATTGGCAATGCCCTGCAAGAGGTGTCCATGTGTTTCATGAACCAAGAATACTTGCCGAGGAAAAGAAATCACTTCCTGCTTCTTGGCAGGCCCCATCTGTGTATGGAGTCATCCTTGAAAAGACTCGCCAGGGACACATAAAGACATCTGGAGATACAGTACCTGCCACATCTGCTAACGTCTAAACACATTTACCTCAACCCTGTCGTTACCATTTGAATTACCATGTTTTCCTCGGATGATGCTTTGATCAGCCCAGCTCCCTGCGTCACAGCTCTTGAAGCCAGCATCCAGCCATCAGAGCCCATTAGACAGTAGCAACGTTAGGCTGTCGACACTTCAGCTACAGCGGCAGCGCTGGATCTCATTCAGAAAATATCCCTCTGCTATTAACAGCTGGTGCATACGGTACATTCTTTTAAAACAGTTAGAAAGTCACCAGATAATGGCCGGGGTGTGGCTGCTTCAAACAAATGCAGGCCAGCTCAAAACATTGAGGGGGGGTGGAATAAGTTTTACTATAAATTCTCACCTGATATTTAGCATAATGTACATTTCACTCCCCCTCTATCAGTCCATGTTGCTTTTAAATGATGTATTGTATTGATGTATGAGTGTAATGAAATGTAATCATTGGAAATTCAAGCAGCAAAACTAGAACGTGTGTTATAAACAAGTTATAAACTACACGTTTAGCTCAATCAGTGATGTTATGCTGCTGTTCCTCATGCGTAAATGTGCACAGCGTGTCTCTTAATGGGGAAGCTGTTTGCGCTGTTTGTTCACATTTTAGAAAATGAAATAAATATTTTTCCACCATGTTGATCGCAATGTTAATTTTTGTGATGATCCGCAGCTGCTGTCCTGGTTCGGACCTGGGAGTCTATGTTCATGTGGTTCATGTGCCTGATGTTTTGTGCCCGTTCATAGTTTTACACTAAGTCAGTCCAACAACAACAAAGTCTGTTTTATTTTGAAAGATAACTCTCCCCATGTGTCTATCTGTGATTTACTTCCTGTCCTGGTCTTTTTCACCACACCTGAGTTTCATTAGTTAATTAGTTCTTTGTTTCATTGTCAGGTCGTCTGCCTAAGTAGCTTGTTTTTACGTTCCAGCCTGGTTCCCTCTGTTTGGTTTTCTGAGGTTTTTGGATTGTCCCTTTTCCCTGCCTTTTATTTATTTTTGGACCAGCTGCAAGTTGAATTAAATCATTGTAGTTGCCTTCTCATCTCATCTGCTTTTGGGTCCAAACCTGTTGGTCCTGAATCGTGACAGCTCTAAGGTTCTCTTTTAAACAGATAAACTGTTTTCATTCAGTTATTAATTCCACCTAATTATTTTACTTTGTTGTTATTTTAATCAATGTTAGGCCAATGAAACAAAATCCTTCTTTCTGATGTTTCACATTAAAAGCATAACCCTAAAGGAAGTGTACGTCTTAAGTTCCACCAATCAAAAGGACGGCAAAGTAGAGCGCACTATTGATCAAAGAATGAGAACACTATTTTAGATTCAGAAGAGGAACTCAGAACAGTTTGCATGACTGAGTTGATCTACTGATGGAATCAGTGCTGTGAAATGTACATTACGCTGAATTTAGTAACAGAAAGTACAGGACGTTTTGAGTTGGCATTAAAGGCCTAAAACATCAAATTAGTTTAAGAAATTAATATTAGGACTAAAGAGAGCAATCCATGAATAAAAAGCAGTCTTAAAAATTCAAGCCTTTATATAAGTTAGATGAAGGCTATTTTTGAGGAATGACATTTTGTTAATTCAAAGTTGGACCCACTGCTAATCACAACACTTGTTCTCATTTCCATTTATCCTCCATCTATCAGATCCAAAGCCACATGTATTTTCTGTATTATAATGTTTTTTTGTGTGTGAAGCAGTGGGAGTGCAGGTGGCAGGATGATACATTGGATATGTGTCTGACTACATCAGGCATTAGCTCATTAGTATTTCAGGTCCTTCTGTTGGACGTCAGGAACACAGAGGTCTAATTAATTCATCCACTCAGCAGTGAGCAGGTCCAGGGGGCAGCAAGGACCTTTATAAAGACGGACGATATCGTACCTTCTCCCCAGGGCTGAGATGGACTTGATATCGTTCAACCCACTCCAGGTAAAACAAACCCAAACCGAGTGGCCGTCATGCCTCTTTTAGCGCTGCTTCTGTGCATCATACCTTTCTTACTGCTGCCGGGTTAATGTGCGGAGAGTCAAAAGAAATCTGGAGTTCAAACGTATGAGATAAGGTGATGCTCCATGTGATTATCATTCTGTGAGCAGTGGAAGGCACTTCACATGTTTGAGTCACCACTTGCCCGAGTAGTGTGCTGTGGAGGTGTGTGATAGTGGGAGGCACATGAGAGGAGTAGTTCAGTAAGATCAGAACAATACCTTCTAATATTCGAAGGAAACACAGGAGTTTGCTTTGACACTAACTTCAATCAGGAATAGATTCCAAGGCCACTCCTAAATGTGAAGAGAGCATCAGTGGTGTTTTGAGGACGTGAGATTCAGTAGTTTGACCAGTGGAAAGATAAGCTGAAATAAAGTCAACACGTGAGCTCTGTATTACAATTACTGTGACTATTCTTTATGGCAATGTTTCTGATTCATCGGTTTACAGGAATCGATAAAATCATTTTTGCTATCTTTTTGGAACTATCTTTTATTCCATTTTCTAATTATTTGATTCAATTGTTTTATCAGGTCTTCAATTGCAAGCGCTACCAATTCAATTTATTTTTTATAGCCCAAAATCACACCTCACAAATTTGCCTCTGAGGGCTTTATAGTCTGTACACATACAGCATCCTCTGTCCCGGCCTTTTATGTGACAGAATCAGCGTATAGAGAAGAGGTCGGAGTGGATGAGTGGGTCTAAAAACACCAGACTCTCGCTCTCTCTCCACCGCACACTTTTTAATGTTACAGGACAGGCTATGCCAGGCAGACAGACAGCTGACAACCTCACAGCTAAACTGACTGATGCGGTGGAGACTTACTGGCTTACTGGCTGCATGTGATCACGACAATTCACACAACATTGTGGCTGCGAACTCTTCCGCACGGGTGAAGAGGGAACTCGGATGCCTGTTTGGCTCGTAACTAATGAAATCAAAGTGTTTGTGCATCGGTTATTGTTGCAGCTGGGCAGCTTGTTAGCCACTTTAACCACAGCCCCTGTGCATGCGAGGCACTAATGTTGTGGGTTAATGGCCAGATATAACATTTAACATTATCATCTCTAAACCATTGTATGAGGATACATTTCTCTGTTAATAGCAACATTCGACCCCTGAAACACACAAATATAACCCCTCAGATTAGTCCAGTCCATCAGAAAATACCTACTGTGATTTAGCTTTGTTCTCTCCCGTATAGAGCTGCATTGTTGCCTAAAGACTATTAAAGACAAATAAAATTCAACAAAATTACAAAGACATCAGTGAGTGAAGCCTTTACACTGGCATGTCCCTTCATTACCATGAACATACATTGTATTTAGAGTCCTTCCCTTATACAAAAGGTTGCTGTCAGAAACGCTCGCTAATGCAACAATACAGCCTTTTTGTATGACTGCCATAGACAGAAAATAATGAGAGATGGCAAATGTTGATTTTGGTCTTGGGACATTGATATGGAATATTGCCAGGCTTATACTCCTTTCTAACAGAAGCCTGTTGATGTTTCAGAGAAACCTTTCAACTTTATTTTACTGTCTTCCTTTTTAATTTGTCGTAGTGAGTTAAGTGTTAATTGCTTGTCCTGACCGTTGGGCCATCGCCGCAATAATTCACTCTCTCATATTTGAGGACTCATCTCTTTACAAAGTGGCTTCATTTCGGAAAAGCAGCCCCTTTTTCAGTTAGATGGACTTGGGAGCTCCAGCTGAGTTGCCCTTTGAACTTCCTGTGCTCCGCTTGGTAACCTTCCAGCCGGAGGACCTCCATGCTGAGTGGGCCCGTCCAAACACAAGTGATATCTTTCCATATCTGGCAAACTGCCAAGGCGTTCCTTGCCAGCTTTACCAGGTGCCCGTGGCCCCGGTGTAGGGGCCTGAGTCAGGTAGCGCTCTTCAGGCCAGATGGTCTTTCCATGGCGCTTCTTCACTCAGCCCTCCTCCTGAGCCCTTCTGGAGACCACTGGTCATGCAAATGAAGGATCCTAAAAACAACAAAGAGCACAGGAGAGAGAAATTATGAACTAATTCATACGGCACTGTATGTATGTGTGTGTGTGTGTGTGTGTGTGTGTATACGTGTATATGTGTGTATATATATATATATATATATATATATATATATATATATATATATATATACATACAATTGCTGTCATTTCATTTTAAAATAAAATGACAGCAATTGTTCAAACAATATGGCTACCTATGGCCAATCAGGACAGATATAAATTCAAAGTCCATCAATGCATTCTACCGACCTAGCAGCCACGTAGGCCTTTTTCAACACTTCTCCCGGCACTTGCTGTAAATGAAGAAAGGAACAATCAATGGTCAAATGACATACTGCATTGCAGCGTAGCATGCTGAGGGAAGTTGGGGCTCAAAGTGACCGGGCCACTCTCCACATAATGCAACCCCCCCCCCCCCCACCCTCTGCAGCCCCCAACTAAGTCAAGGTTACTGGCTGAAGAAACTGTACAAGCATATCTACTCCATATCTGTAAAACAGCAGCTTAGTCGGAGGCTCACATAAAACCTCTCCAGGGCTGCACACGGCCGATCTGTTGACACAATGTTATCCATCTGCAGATGGAGATTGTAAGCTCAGATAGAGAGTTTAATGGTTTTCAATAAAAATATATGAAGAAGATTTCTCATGGTGATAAAAAGGGTTAAAAGTCTCAGGATCCAAATATCAATTTTATTTTGACCTTATGAATGCTGCTGACTTCAAACCAGTCCGATGTCTTAAGAGATGATTTATTAGATTTATCTTTTGGGTACCAATCCAGTACCAGTGCGTTACAAACAAAAGTTCATTAAACGGGTCATAAATCCCTCTCTAACATCTATTTTTTACTATTGCTCTGAAAACATCTCCTTCAAACGTTATTTGTTTCTCAACAAAAACAAAATTTTACAAGATCAGTGATAAGCCTGAACGCATCATAATGTAGAAATGCAGCCACCTAGAATGTACCCTTCCCAGGCGGGTTGTCACCATGAGACGGCGCTTCCTTTACAAAAACAAATAAACCAACTGAAGTACACTGAAGAGTTTTGTTTTATTCACACAGAGATTCTTCAATACTGCCCGACAGAAGATTCGCCGTGAAGCCGGCTAAGCTTTTACACTCTGAACCAAACAACGATCACAGGAGTAAAAGAGGCGTGACGTTTAACGCAACAGCGTCTATTGTGTGTGTCGCCCTGCCGTATCGGCTGTCCCATGTTACATTCTACCACTAAAAATCAGGGTTCATGCTGTTACATAATATACTGTATATATATTTAGCATCAACCCTGATTTTTAGTGGTGGAATGTAACATGGGACAGCCGACACGGCTGGGCGACACACACACAATCGCTGTTATGTTAGTCCAGTACTTAAGTAATATACTTTGTTACATTCCTATATATATATATATATATATATATATATATATATATATATATATATATATATATATATATATATATATATATATATATATATTACTTCAGTACTGGATGTAAGTGCAATTTTGAGGTTCTTGTACCTAACTTGTGTTTCCATTATACTTCTGTTCTTCTACATCTCAGTGGCATATATTGTACTTTTTACTCCACTACATCAATACATATTACATATTTTAAATGTATTGTTGCTAATTACTTTGTTTCTTTCTATTTTGTATCAAAATATTGTTTATAGGTTAAGCCACCCAGAAGTATAAAGTTGTTGCATGCATGCATGGAGTCACATGTTTTTATGGCACTTTTCACTCGCATGTAAATATTCTTGTCTTGCTCCCTCTCCTCTCTATCTCTCCCTCTGACTCCCATCCTAAAGCTGCCCATGGGTTTGACTGGTTTTCGGACAGATTTAACATCCCGTCTCAGCGACTTCACTCAGAGGGGGCAGGGATGACACACTGCTGATCCATTAAGTGCAAACAAAAAGGACACTGTGATGCTAATGAAGTGTTTGGGCCCAGCAAGTAGCAGAGACTAGTAAAATACCGGGTCGCAGCCCTGCGCTTGAGAGAGAATCGAACCCGACCAAATGGCAAAAAAAGGCTTCCGCATTAATCATATTTTCATCACAAAATGATCATTATGGTAACAGTCATTCCAACTCTGTGTTGGAAGCACAATCCCTGATACACGTCAAACATGATGAGAACAGCTTATTTTGTGAAGGGTTTACTATTTCCCACTGTCCGTTTCAACCGGGGCTTTGTTGGTGTTTAACCGTAAAAAACGTTTTCACTGTGGTCAAAAACTCTCCCTCAATAGAAACCTTGACTGTAAAAATGTGAAATTCGTACAGACAGTTTCCACTGATTTCATCACTATCACATCTATGGAAAAGACCCAACTGACGGTAAACACATCAAACCTAACGAATACTGGAGCCACTAACCACAGTTTGGTCCTATGTTGCCTGCTTAAACAATTATGCTGTTTCGAGAGTTGTTGTTGAGAAACTTTATATACTTTGTGCAACAGAGTCTACGTCAAATTCATCAATTGTTGTAAATTTGGCAAACATAGTGTACTTTAAGTTATCTATTTCTTTGTGTAAAAAGCATTGACAGTTTGTCCCGACGTGTTATGGTACCAATGCAGATAAATCAGCTGCTCAGATGAGTATCGCACACACAGTTATTGTTTACTGTATGTGATGAATTTCTTGTATTGTATAATTTTCATGCAGGCTAATTCTGTAGAATAAAGAGCTTTCATGGACAGAATACAGTAATCTGTAACTAGACGTGTGTCTCTCTCAGCTGTCTCGCTGTTTCATGCATAAAAACAACAGCGTGTGTCGGTCACGGTATCGACCTGGGCCCCGTCACGGAGGGAGGGGACCTTCAAGGTGGCTGCATCGGTATCTCCATGCAACCTCTGCTAACGTTAGCTGTTAGCTCTGTTATTAAGCCAAGCAGGACTGCTAAGTGCTAACGTTAACAAGCCAATTTCAACAAAAGTTTGTTGTTGAGCATTATGAGAGAAAAAATAAGGTGCACGAGAGCATCTTAACCTCAGATGTGTAGTACTAGTTTGTACATGTGTACACTGATCGGGCAGGATGTACAGATCAGGTAGCGAGTGACACCTGTTGTTGTTGTTGTTGTTCCTGTGTAGCCTAAATGAGCTGATAAATGACATGATGACGTGATATTGGATTGGTGCACAGACTCGTGCTTGCGAATACCGATCCAGCTTTTTAGGCTGTATCAGAGGCATCTCTGGAACTGCTACCAGAAAAACTCTACTTTGTTGTATTTGATGTTTTGGTCCTAATGAATCAGCATGTACGTCAGTATTCTGGTGTAATAAACCCCTTAAAAAGAAGCCACACACCCACAACATACAACATGGCATCTCATATTTCTCAGTAGCAGAGGAAAGACAGGAACAGTGTTTGCTTTGTGCGCGGTACTTCCTTACATCTCCCTCCTTCCACTGTTTCTTTTTCCATCTCACTCTCTGCTGTCAGATGTTGACTGAATCAGGTTAGAGATGGGCGGTGCAGAAACAGAAGCATTGCTGATGAAAATGACAATGCATCCAGCCCGTTTGGCTATTGAGATGCACAAACCTGCTTCTTTCCCCAGGAAGACACGAGTTTATGTAACCTGTGAATTCAAAAAAAGAGAGACCTGCAAATGTGCAGAAGTAATTGGAAGGGGAAAAGATTTAAACATGGATTCAAAATGTACAAGCAATGACTACTGAAATATTTATGCAAATCAGAGGTGTTCATAATCTGAAACACTTACGAAATCCAAGGATATTGTGATACAAGCCTTTTCTGATTGATGGGCAGCACAGAGACAAAAAGTAATAACGCGCTTTGCAGATAGTGGTGCGGTGACAGACTGCTTCGCAGGCTTTATTTGATGTGACTGTGACATTTACCAACTTGTTATTCAAAGTCTGACACAATGAGCACAGATAGTATTGGCATTAAGGAGCTGTCTGCCTGTCTGTCTGTCTGTAGTTTCACCCGCGAAACATTCCTTCACCTGTTTTCAGCAGAGTGCTCACCTTTCTACTTGAATCTGGCTTTCACCTCTCAGAATAACATGATCATTATGTGCAGTGCAGATGACCTGAATAGCAAGAGTGAGAGAGTTCATTATTAGTGGGGAAATTAGCTGGACTCTGTTCTCTTCCGATGACTGCACTTAAGTATTTTGAAATGAAATTCAAAGGTTATGGTCGAACAGCCTGTTGAAAAGACTAACCTGGCGATTCTGAAGAACTATAATTGACAGCAAGACTAACTTTTTGTTCCTACCGTCTGGCAAAATCATTTGTAATCGCCCTGAAGTCAGTGTGAATGTTGTTATTATCATTGTCATCGATAGTGGTATTTTAAATAAAAACGTACAATTCAAATTATTGAAACAAACATCTTGGCATTACTAGTGTTAATGATGTAACTTATATTGCTGCAAAAACATCTCTTTCGAACATTTATTCAGATTTCTTGACCAAAAAAAAAAAAAAATGTAAGAGATTACATTTGAACACATGAGAATGTTATAATTTACCTTCGCCCAATACTCCACATAAATCTCACTCTCGTCTTGTCAACAAAAAGAAAACATGCACTCCATCATAGTTTTTATCATCAAAGATATTATAAACATTTATCGTCACAGTTTTTACTTACTAAATTAACGCTGTCTGCCGGTTGAGCAGGTTATAACTTCAGTATATTTTGAACTGTCCCCTGCTGCCTGAATTGAGCCTTTTCCTTCAACAAAAACGTTTCCACCTGTTCCATCAGGAGGACGTTCCAAATGGTAACCACACTCTGGCTTGTTTGGACCTTTTAAAACGGCACCCATCAATGTTTCTGATACTAACAATGAATCAGCTGACTATTGCCGTACTCACTCTGCATAGTATGGCACGGCTCTACTCTACCTGACACACTCTTTTTAGCTTTTCCATTCGCAAAAGTTTTGGATAGTACCTTTGGTACCACCTCCGGTCGAGGTTAGGTGGCGTTAAAACATTGCTGACCACTGATTGGTCAGAGAGAATCACAGGACATCATCAGTTTAAAATAACCAAGTTTCCCTCAATAGGAACCATCATTTTTTTTCATTTACTCAACCCAGATTAAAATAAAATGGCAGATACTATGCATGTTGTCGTGTGATTGACCAGGTGTGGACGTTCCTCTGTTTGGTTGCCGATGGAAGGATTCAGCGAGTGTTGCTTCAAGTGATGAGCATTATTTAGGACAGTGTTGTGGTTCTCACCAGCTGTAACAGACCCTGATAAACCTATTACACCTTCACTATTAAACCTAGTGGAGTTCACAGTGTATATTTTGGTAAAGACCAAACAGAGCGAATATAGGACTTTCAGAATATTCGTCAGGTGGACAGAAACATGATTCAAACTGAATGGTAGTGTCTGTGCGATATGTAAATAGGAAATTGTTCAACACAGTGACTTCAGAAGATGATAAAATGTCTAATATTTTCAGCTTGTTATGCCCGCCCCCAGGTGGCCATACATATCAATGAATGCAGCTCCAGGTCCCTATTTTAACCATCTGTAGTGCATGGTGCATTTAGGGTGCTAGTTGAATGACGCATCATTATAAAGACGGTGTGGGGGAATCCTCTGAGTGTGTGACCGAGGACATGTGCTGCTTGTGACTGGAGTCTCTGTTGCTCTGTTGCTGCCGGTGATCTCCTCCGGTCATGGCTGTCACGCCGGTGACCGGAGGAGCGCTGAGAGCGCGCTGCAGGCAGTGTTCATTTTGGCAGCTTTTTTTCGATTTATTCTCACTTTCTACATAATAGTTCCATCATTGTTTTATTCTAGTTTTAGTCAACTCTTTCAAATGTTACTCATTACTTTCAGCCTTCACCATTCCTTGTAGCCTATTGTGCTTTTTAAATGACGTGCTGATGTACGCATGTTTGCAAAATCAAATGCTGTAGCATCCAGTAGTGTTTGAGTAACAAGCAGAATGTAGGTGCTGTGTACTATCTGAATAAAGCCCCTTTATATTTAGATAGCAGGATAATACTGCACCGTTGACCTTAGACCAGGTTTCTGTTGGTCAGTGGTGCGATCTCTTTTTGCTGCATCAAGGCAGCAATGCGTCGGACCAAACCTCACTTTAAGACCGACACCACTACTGCTCCTACCACTGCTACTTACACAACGTGGGCGTGAAGATGACAACGGCTCCAGTCTGAACCTAGCAATGACAGCGCTGCAGGCGTGAGACAGGTCAAAAAGATTAAGGGCCCTTTCATTTGATACACTTTGACTGACTTTATTGACAACTAAATAATCAGGATTCCATTAAAAATAACAAAGAAGACAACGTAAACATGGAGGCATTTGACTTTGGCTCACTGTGTTTAGTTAAAAAGACATACTCAACTGTAAAAACACGCTCTGCTTTATCAAAACAATCGCATTAGTCATGCAGAGAACTCTTAAATTCCGTTTGGGTAGAGGTGAATTTCATAGCTTTCACAGCTTTTATAAATGCATTGTAACAGATGAAATTCTCAGGACCATCAAGTCTTTGTTGAAGATACTTCCACCAGCATCTCACAGGGCCGCAGCTTCGACTCAGAGAGAATTCTTCCCTCAGCAGGCAACTGATCAGACTTGTTCGAAGCTGTCTATTTTTATCTCCGGAGTTCTTTCTTCCTGTTATCTTGTGGAGACTTTTTTCCTGTTTATATGTGCTACGTATGCAAGAGCTTCCATTCCTCCACCTGGGAATCCAAAATATTGCTGGTACGAGCGCTTTCACTTCATCTCATGACGGGAAATTTGCAGCTTGGCAGCTTTTTTCTTTCTTTTAAGCATCTGTCTCAGTGCCACCGAGGCATATCCAGGCAAGCGGGATGTCTTTGTTTCTTCAGGTTGCTACCTTTTTTTTTTTCACCGTCCTGGGATTCCTTAAGCTCGAACATTGTGATGGGGCAGCAGTGTAAAAAGGAAGTATTGTGCCTAATGAGATTTCCTGGTGCTGTTTCCCTTCGCCTGGGGGGCTTCAGGAGCCTTGCTTAGTTCAAGTGGAGGTCTTATTACCGTATTCCTCAATCGAAGGACTTCTTCAGATTCACACCTCAAGCAAATTCCAGCCTGTTTGATCCTTCAGCACTGCACTGATGAGTTGATCTGAGGGGGTAAAGAAATAATAAAAAAAAGTGCTTCGCTCTCAGATGGTGAGAGATGGAGACATGCGGCGTCTACCAGCACTTTCCAGGTTTTAATTGCTGGACAAACGGGGATCAGGTCAGAATGCTGCAGGCCTGGTGTCATTAGACGGAATAAGACACTTTCTGTCTTGTCAAGCAGATCCCATATGGAAAGGATGATTAGAGCAGCTTTAATTAGCATTCCTTTGGATGACAGGCGGTCACGTCTTGCTATGTTGACGATATCCAAAGAAACATATTGACAAATCTGCAACTCGTCCCTCACAAGGTTTCATTTGTTCCGTTATAAAGTCTCAATTTTATTGCACTCTTGCAATTCTATTTGGCTTTCTGTCTATTTCAAAGCACACAGACAGCTTGATACATCTGGGGACAATTTCTCTATTTCTGACAGTTTGCTGTTTACATATCCAGACACTCAAACCAACATAACGTCTGTTATTGTAATAACGCTACAGATAACAGAGATATCTCCAGCATCCATGAGGGTGTTGAACTTGGCTAATATAATTCAGAGGGGAGGAGAGTTGAGAGCAGTTTTTTCATTACCATCAATCATGAAATTGTTAATTCCAATGATTAATGTTGGCTTCAGTCTCCTTTGCTATTTCTGCCTGTGTTTATACACATATTGAGCTCCTAGGGATGGTTCCAGCCAAAGCAATGTCACAGCAAGGAGAAATGAAGGCTTTTATTCATTTCAATTAATGTGCCAGAAATGACTGTGAATGCATAATTAGCCGTCTTCATTAACAGAAAGTGATTTAAGACCTATTGACAAATATAAATGAAACGTTTGTTTTAAAAATGAGTTGAGTAAGTGATGGTTGGATGTTCACGTCCCTTATCTGGAATTCAAGACGTCAACAGCTTTAATTGGAATATTTTACTGAGTACAAGGGATTTAACCAAATGTATCAATATTTGAATATAAACAGATGCACACTTACGAGATGTGAACAAAATCTGGGCCTCAAATCCATTCCCCATTTCTCAAAGACACAACAGAACCCACAGACCTCAGAACATCGGGGTTAGTCTTGTATAAAGACTATAACGAACAGTCAAACTATTTAGAAAATTGAGTCAGAAAATGAGGCGTACTGTAGAGGATTTCCCACAAGGTCCCTGTGTTTAAATTCATATAGGAATACAGACATGTTGATGAAATAAACACATACAGACACAGATGGTGGCCTTGCATTAAACATTATATTTCTTCGTTTGGGGGCTGCACATGCAGAACACCACCTACATTAAACAAATGTTTCACCTTCAGGTATTCATGGAGACCTGCTGCTGCGTACCTGGGAAATAATCAGCATGTGTAGGAGTTGCTTCTCACTTATCACCTGCAGCAGATCTTCACGAGTACCAGGATGCTAGAATCATGTCCGTATGATCGGCAGCATGGTCGCGGATGTTTAATGACATCATCTCGTGTGGGAAAGTGGAAGTCAAGATATACATGAGCAATGCTGTGAAGTGCATTATGCATCAAGGCTCTCTACCTGAACCCTCCGTCACCTAGTCGACGCTGTTTCGCTGTAATTGCAGTGTGGCAAACCCAACGAAGTGTCACAACAACATCTCCACGCTGCGGCTGATATGCTGCGCATTAATGTTTTCTAATAGCTTTTAACAGACTGAGAGGTCGAAAGCAGGAAAAAGCAGCTGTTGTGATCCATCATTAAACCTCTCTGCAGAAGTATAACTCGCAGAAGCAGAGAAGTGTGATTAGCAGCGCCCTGCTTTGTTTCACAATCCGACCATTGTGTGTGACAAATCGAGAAATTGGATGAAATGGAGAGTGAACAATTTGCAATCTAACTCCATTGTAGCCGCAAATTGGACAGACATCTGTTTTCTTTTCCATGTTGCCGTGTTTTGTCCGCTCCCCCTGCGTGGGGGTGATAATCCAGCTCTTTGCTGTCATTTAAATAGCATGTTTGTACAGATCCCTGCAGTGTGATGCTTCGCTCTGATCTCCCCCCTAGAGGACCGTAACTCTCTTTATAATGTCACTGGCATTTTTTATTCTGACTCCAGCCCGTCAGCACCCTGGAGAGAGGACAGGTTCTTCATATCCATCAGTCACTGAGCGTATAGTCATTACATCAAGCCAGACATCAACTAGGTAGGAGTTTCAGCACTGTGATGTGCACCATATTGTAATGTGTGATTCTTTTTCACACCTCCTAGTTGCATCGGGTAAGATTAATGTTGCACCATAGAAGGCTTTGGGAGCTTGTTTTGTATCGTTCTCATCGCAGAATGATGGGCATATTCATCCGACATAAGAAAACTGAAATCAGTATGTTGCACATTTACCAAGTCATGGTCTAAAACACTGTGTCACCATGGGTTTCTGGTTGCAACAACGAATTCTTGTTTTGTTAAGGGTCTTGACAACATTATAGCTGCTTGAAGCTTGTGAGGAAAACCAAGTGATGAAGCAGAATACAAGCTCTCCAGGTGAGGTTAGCTCAGCCACTCTTCACAGCATCTCCAGTCTTTCTTTTCACAGTTTTCCCTTCATTATGACATAAAAGTTGCAGCTCGCCCACCAACAAGAAAATGCGTCAAGAGTCTCTTAAACTCGAGTAAATGCCTTCCTAAAAACACACATCAGCAATTCCTGAATGAAAATGGAGAGTTGGAGTCGAAAGGTTGTTTCATTTCATCTATAGATTCAATGTGGAGGCCTTTTTCTGTCGATCATGGTGAAAATTAGAAACGAATGGTTTGTCTCTCTTCCTCCTTACATGATTGATAATAGAATGCATAGCTCCGAGTCCATTAGTGGCATATGACAGAAGAAATATGACATATATTGATGCATAAGTACTAATCTTTGCACAGGGTTTACTAAACTAGAGCTTGATGAAGTTTTAACTTCGGATGTTCAGTGGTGGAAGAAGTATTCAGATCTATTACTTTAGTACATGTATCAATACCACATTGCGAAAATACTCCTACAAGTACAATCCCTGTAATTTAAAACCTCATTTGATGAAAAGTATCTGAGTATTATCAGCTAAAGGGACTTAAAATAACAAAAGGAAGAGTCGTCATTCTGCAGAAACATATTCCCTGTCAGTGATTTACTATTCTGTTTTGTTTGTGGATTAATATTACTGCTGCATTAATGTTGATGTTGCATTTGCACTTTAGATACTTAAGTACATTTAGCTGATCATCCGTCTGTACTTTTTACTTAAAGCTGCATTAATAAATACGTTGATATGGATACAATGATGTGAAGGAACTGTTGCAGTTACAAACTCCCAGAGGATAATCACTCACCTCTGCACCTCCCATCAGATTTGCAGTGTTTTAGTGTCATTGCAGTCATTGTTTTGGTTTTACGTCCACAAATGCTGTTTGATCTCACCACTCTTATCAACCTCGTTAAAGACGAGCAGACAGCTATTTTGAGTGAAAACTACCTGCCCAGCACCAAATAGGAGGCAAAACTAGCGACTATAGCTGTTGAGATGAGTCAATGTCTGTTAGGGACACAAACACAACTCCAAATGAATGCTCATGTGATGTGAAAAATAATGTCAGCTTTATGTGTACAGCTCATTCTGCTGTCCATCATCCTTATGGGATTTTGAATATAAGATTTATGTTTATTGTAATGGGCTATTTCAACCCTGTCCCATATACGGACGTTTGATCAGGACCCCTTGGCGTCACCTAGGTTCACGCATCAAAACTACCTGGATAGGTTTAGTAAAAGATGTTATGTAACTTCCCTCCTATATGGGATGTAAGTTAAGTATTTACGTAGCTTAAAATAAGTCAACATCTTCTTTTGGTTTATCGTGGGACACACTCAGCGGTCTCCTGGGTGAAAGTGCTATGATTTTTGACCACCCATCCACCCCGTCCTCCCCTCTATGTAGACTTTCTCACTTTTGACTAATGACGACATGGATGGGTTTACATTGGAGTTAGTTAAACGCCTGGTGACTAACCATTAGCATGTGACGCCATGGGAATGAGACAGGCTGGCCATTTTCACAAGATGGTATCAGTCTGTTGTGTGCAGCATTGCGTCGTAATCAGCAAGATCAGGTGGCATGACTAGTGGCACAGTATGTTGTGAAGAGGTTCTGAGCATCAAATGTGATTCCTTTCTGTTTAGTACTTTCCATGCACTTAACAGAGAAAGCAAATCCAGACTTTTTGCGGTGTTCAGTGTGAGTTTGTTATCCCGGTTAAACAACTGGCTCAGACAGACAGCTCTGTGCTGAACTGAAGCTGAATCGGCTTTGGGTTTGTTTTCCATATCAAAAGGCTGCAGAGAATAGGGCTTTACGGAGAATTGCATTACTCTGCATAATTACAGCACATTATGCACCATCATTTTTCATCCTGTGCTAACATGCTTGTCAGACAAATGTTTGGTCTCTCAGTTGTTGTGCCATTTGTAATAATATCAAGTCCCTTTTCAGAGGAGCAACAAAGTCTGTCGAGTAATTTGAAAGGATTTTAGTGTGTTCACACAAAGGGAATGTGATTTTTTTTAAACTGCATAAAGTTAGGCAGACTACAGCTGACGTATGTTCATGATAGGTACTTATAAGCTTACTGAAGTATCAATGTTTCTCTCAATCCAAAAAAATATATATATGTGTAATTCTTTAACGCTGTCTTCTCTTCAGCATGGATCAAGTGGCGGGAAAAACATTGTCTTTACAATGAGGCTTTTTTTTTAAAGAACACATTCATTAAATATGATTGTGAGAGTAGCATGTATGGAATTCCAGATTTCTGCCAACACTTTCTCCACATCATGTTAATATATTCATAAAGCCATTGTTTTTAAAGAAACCATTCATTTTTTATGGCCCTAAGTATGAGTTGCATCGACTCATGCACTAGTCAGGAGCTTTTGAACTGTATTTTGAAAAGTTGCAGCTTCCTGGCCCTGCACTTCCCTTTTAACTGCTCTGCTTTCTTAAGATTGTACTTCGGCCAGAGATACAGTATCCTGGGGAACTTAAATATAGAAATAGAAATACACAACATGTATGTGATTTGCTTCAACTGACAAGCCTACACAGTCTGGAGGCATTTGAATAACAGATATTGGTTTCCTACGTATTCCCACCGTGGATCCGACCGAAACAAAGCCCTAAATAACAGTAGCTTTAGCTGCCATTGTTAAATCTGTCACTTGGTGCCCAAGAGATCCAGTGCTACAGGCCTCAGCTAAATTTGCTGTCTGTATTACTCGGGCAAGCTGGAACAGAGAGCAACTCAACCAGGGGCTTCTGGGCTTTCCACAACATAGTACTTCATATGATTTATGTGGATTTTTTTTTGGGGGGGGGGTTTAAGAAATGGGAGCACAGTGTGTCCATGGGGTGGAACAGACTGTCATGGAGGTTTTTAGTGTACAGTCAGTGCAACTTCAGGGCTGTACAGTAGGTTTTGGAGTTATTGAGACTCTCTTTAACTTAGTTTGTCTTTGCTGTGAAACTTTTTTTTTTCCTTCCCAAGAACTCAAAAAGAAAGCCAATGGGTGAGAGCCAATCGAGGTTATATTACTTCAATCGGTGATGGAGATCAGCATTTATGAGCCACGATGGTTAAGATGGAGACCATCTCTTTTAAAGAGAGCAGACCGTTCCCGGAAAAACATTCAAGTTATCGATTAAAACTATAGTTCAGGTGAGTGCATTGGCATTGAATTCAGCTGTGGAGGCTAAGCAGTCTGCTAAAATGCCCGTAGCCCTGATTGACTGTCATTGGGGTGCCATTGATAAAAATATGTCCTTTCCACTGGACACATGTTTCAATAGTTTAGATTGTCAACATGGGATGTCCTAAGTTTCGGGGTGAATGACGACCTTGCATACACAAGGATGCAAAAGTAGTAGGTCAGTTAGTTTGACGATAACATCAGTTACCTTAGCTCCATTCATGGAATTGACGTCCATGAATGGAGTCCCCGAAGATGTTGTTGAGCCAAACACTGACATGCATAGAAAAGTTGGGTCTCATTTTGATCTGGAGCATCTGCAGATTGATTCCATACCTGATATGTTATTATCCACTGAAGTTAGGCACAATACGAGATAATAATACATCCCTGGTTTCGTCATCTTCATTGTTCTATTGGCTGTAAGGGAGCCAGGAGGGACAATTGAGTGATATTATAAATGTGCACATAGATATTATTGGCTCATAAGTATTTTGCTCCAAGACCTGGAAACAGAGAAGTAAAGAAGGCCTCTCACTTGTCTTTTTATTCTGCTGTGGGAGAGATCTGTAAATGCATGTGGTGATTTGTCCGTACCACGCTGTCCACTGTGTGTCAGTAGCTACAGAGCCGTCATAGCACCAGTGAACGCTAGCACCCGAGCAACACTAGCCAAGGGCGACTTTCAGCCCAACGTGTCGGTGCTTGTCGTAGTTAAGACAGCAGTTGAAAACAAAAATCTAATACATAGCTGTCCTTGTGAATGACTCTCTTTAGTTTTTCTTCACAATGTCATATCTAACATCTGAATCGTCTCTGGAGGTTTGTTTGATACACGTCGTTCACTCATTTATGGCGTGTTTTCTGTAGTTTACATACTTATTTAAGCCCAACCATGATGTTTTTCCTTAACCTAACTAAGTAGGTTTGTGGCCTAAATCGAATCGTAACGTTTCCCTTCACGATAACACGTGAAATGTCCTTAAAAGTCTTAAAAGTGCTCTTAATAGGTTCCTCCATGGGTTCATGTTGGAAGAGCATGTGACAAATGTTTCTAACTGTTCAAAAGTTTTCTCTAAATGGGGAATTGAACAATGGTTTGTTTGAAATGTTACATTAACTACACGGCATTTGCCGTGTTTGGACTAATTCCATTGAAAATGGATGAAGAATCTTCCTGGGATGTGCGGTCTGTATTTGTCCAAAACCTCTTCCTTTATTGGTTTTGGAAGCATAATATTCAGCTCCAGATGAATTACCCCGGATCCCCAGGCCTTTCATTTGTCAGCACTAATGACCACAGTTCCCTCCCTCTCACTCTGCTGTTGTTTTACCTGTAATAACGGATTGATTTGCAGCTCCCAAAGCAGCTGTGAGTGAGTGAGAGAAAGTTTGCATTGAACTCATTAAAGTTTGTATTATCCAGTGTTTAGCACACTGATTATAGCAAAAGGAGCCATCTGCTTGTGGGAGTGGGGCTCCCATCACAGTTCTGTATAATTTACCAAACAACGTTTGTCGCGCCCATCAAAAATCTGCAATCTAGAGGAGTAGAGCCCAGGTTTAAACTAAAAGTGGTGTATCGCCACTGAATGAACATTATGTAAATTATGTTTTCATGGGGTTCTCCGTGGCGCTCCCTGTGTCATTCAATTAATGCGGTTTGCTATTAATCTGTTCTTCAAAATTGAATTGGCTTACTGAGAAATGAGATTGACTTGCTTCTCATTAAAGGGTAATATTGTAGGGCTCTCCTGGACGTCCCTCCTCTGGATGACATTAGCATAATGTCTCTGTAGCCCTGTTAGCAGTTTGGACTGGTATTCAAGAAATGACACGGTTGTTAGGGTTGTAATAAGTAGAAATAATTATTTTTTGAATACTTCTACACTAATATTCACCGACCTCCTACCTTCCTCGCCAAAGAAAGAACAGCATTGGTTATTTGTTCATGTGCTTAAGACCGCTGTTTCTATGAAGCAAAGGCAGAAGTAGCATGGAGTTGGAATTATTTTTCAGGGGTGGGATGGTATTGTATATATGTGCATACATGGATGTGCTTACATGCAAAAATATACTATCAATACAAAGAATATTTAGCCTCAGACAATAAGTCTAAAATGCCTAAATAATATGGCATTCTATGTTACAAAGGGTACATTAAAGTGGAAGCAGGTGAATACTAAACATTAACAGGACCAGGCCAGGCTACATCTTACTAATATATCTGGTATGAACGGAGCATTCGTATCGTGGTTTGTGTGGTCACAGTGACATTTGACCACCAAAATCGAATTGGTCCATCCTTGAGTTTGTGTCAAATGTAAAAACAAATCCCTCCATGCATTCCTTAGATATATGGATGGACCGAACCGGACAGACAGACAACCCGAAAGCATAATGCGCTCCATCCGCGCTGTCTCCGGTGGATAGGCAGGCATACAAGTCATAAAATATAGGTCAATAATACACAAAGGACTTGGGATCAGATATGAATCCCCTGTTCTTACCTGAAATCAGAAGAGAAGAGACCAGAGTGGCATGGGCTCCTCCGCCTTTACTCTCCGTCGTGGATGCTGAGGGTCGATGGCCAGCCTTAAACCAAGATATAAATGGCACGGGGTCAAACAGCTCCAATGCAAGCCTTAAAGATCCACGTGGATCTCTAAGGCTTTTTTCACGCAACTTGTGAGACCTGAAGTAGAATTAATGGCAGGGATGCCTCTCCCACTCAGATGAGGTGGGCAGGTCGGTCAGAGGCGCTTTATAAGGTTTTCGCAGCTGCTGCCCTGTTAAGTAATTTAAGTCTCAGAAGTCCAGTTGGACCATTATTGCCAATGATCACACTTTTTTTTTTAACAAAGCAGGTCTTATATTTAATATGTTGATGTAGGCCACAGCCTATTCATGCATTCATTTGTATACAGGGTACATATGAGCAAATTTATTTTTATGGGCTATTGCTGAAATTTATTTGATTTAATACTGCGCATATTGTAGCCATTTTCATTTAATTTAAAAGAAAAATCCTTGAATTGTTGTCCTCATTGCTCTTCAGACAAGTATATCAACATAAAGTACAAAAATCCACTTCACCATCTCCTGTCAAATAGCATCGTACAGAAAGGATGTGGTTGGTCCATGTCACTTTGTTTGGGAGACCCTCTTTTTTACATCTCAAAAGATCAACTGGTTCTTAAAAGACGCGTTGAGTTCACCCAACATGGATGGCTAGGGCAGGAATAGACACAATTATTTATTAGACACGATGGGAAATTCCAATATTTACCTTTTTTCTCGAGCTACCGCTCGATTTCTCAAATGAGGATTTCTGGGGAGCTCACGTCTCTTTTAGTGGAAGCCAAGACAAATAGTTTTGAAACAAATACATATGATACCTGGACTTTGATGTGATTGCCCTAATTGAAAACAAGCTGATAGACCAGACCTGGGCATTATCCGGCCCGCGAGCGGTCATTGGGAAATTAGGAATAAAATGTAAATAAGTGTACATCATGCAACAATAGAGCTGCATTGCTTTTATTTTGAAGGCGACTTTTGTTGTTTTTTTTTCTTCTCAATTTACGTATTTTAATGAACGTATGTGAGCAGCAGCGTCCCTACATTAGGCTCGTTCGAGTTGAACTGCGCCTCGCCTGGAAAGCAGACGAGAGCAGGCGGACGTAGAAAGGGGCGTTGACAAAAAACTGCGTTCAAGTCGGACCGTTTTCAGCTGCCTGCTTCTTCTTCTTTCTTTTGCTTTTTTTTGGTGGTTGGCAAACAGCTTTGCCTCCCACTAATCTGGAGTGTGGACTAAGGACTCTAATACGACAACCAAACGAAAATAAATACATATACACAGTGGTGTATAAAGTACCCAAAAGCCATACTTGAGTAAAAGTAAAGATACCTTACTGGAAAATGACTCCAGTAAAAGTAAAAGTCACCTATTAGAATACTACTTGAGTAAAAGTCTTAAAGTAGCTGATATTTATTGTACTTAAGTATCAAAAGTAATTTTCTGATATTAAATATACTTAAGTATTGAAAGTAAAAGTACAAGTAAATGTTGTTAATAAAAAAGCAAAGGGTCAGAATTTTGAGAATTATGTTTATTCTTTTAAGTGCTGTGGCCACCATGACCAAGGACAAGGAGTTGTGTTGAAAATAATTGGGTTGTGTTCAACATAACATATTGTACATAAGTATGCTTTTGCATTAACTATGCACTTATCATCATAATTCTCAGAAAAGCAATATGACACTATGAAGGAGTTGTAGCAGTGCGTTTATAAGTATGCTCATTCCGACTAGAGGATATCCGTGATTCAGCACCATGGACAGTGACAGACAGTCGTGATTCAGCATAATGGACAGTGACACATGATCCTTGATTCAGCACCATGGACAGTGACACATGATTCGTGATTCAGCACCATGGACAGTGACACATGATTCGTGATTCAGCACCATGGACTGACTCACGATCTTGATTCAGCACCATGGACAGTGACACACATTCGTGATTCAGCACCATGGACAGTGACACACGATTCGTGATTCAGCACCATGGACAGTGACACACGACCCTTGATTCAGCACCATGGACAGTGACACACGACCCTTGATTCAGCAGTAGAGGGCAAATGCATAATATTATGTTCAGCAAAACATATCCACTTGATGCATCAGGTCAGTGTTTTGAGAAAGGACACCTGCCTTGTAAACTCCTATGGGCCTGATTTGAACACAATAGGCAAAGGTTTTGCTCAAGCTGAATCTGCAATTGGGCGACTGCTACCATCATAACTCCATCTGATTATTCACAAAATGATTCAAATATCAAAACATGATCAATACTAAAGCAGCACCGAAAGTAACAACCCAGTCATTACTTGAAACTGAAAAATGTCCTGTTCATCTTCAAAAGACAATTCTAATAGAATGTAACTTATTTACATTTTATTAGAATGTAAAGAAGTTACATTGTATTATAATGTAACTTATTTACATTATATTAGAATCATGTAAAGAAGCTACAGTATATAGAATGATTCTATTGAAGTTATTCCTTTTTTAAATGTTTTAGACGAGTCACTAAAAGAGTGATTATAGCTGATTTAACTTACAGACATGAGATTGATCTTCTCATGTCACTCTTTATACAATGATATAAATTCATCCCCGTTTTATTGATAGCTTACGAAAAATTACTCCTCATTTTTCGTGCATTTTTCCTGCAAAAGTCCAGCAACATGAGTCTGTTTTCGCTTGTTACATGCATACTGTATTTTCAAAATAAACTTCCATCTTCACAACTAAGGTTTAGGCGATGAAACTACTTAGTTAGGTTTAGGAAAAGATCGTGGTTTGCGTTAAAATATCTACGGAAGTGGCGTTGCTTAAGTACGGAAGTCACATCACAAATAAATCAACATTGGCTTCTCGTTTCACACACCTGCACAAACTGCGGCCTCCTGGAGGAAACACCAGTGTTTGTTTGACCCATCCACCTTTCCTCATCCCACCCTGTGTGGAATTCTACTCATGTACACACAGAAAAAAAAAGGTGCCATCTGGAACCGAAAATGGTTCTTCGGAGTGATGCCATAGAAGAACCATTTTTGGTTCCACAAAGAACCTTTCAGATCAGGGTTCTTTAAAGAACCATTTCCTTAAACGGTTCTTTAAAGAACCCACAAAGGTGCCTCAAAGAACCTTCAAAAAATGGTTCTTTGAGGCACCATTTCTGGTTCTTTGAAGAACCTGAAGAAAAAAAGGTTCTTTAAAGAACCATTTTCAAAAAAGTTCTTTATGGACCCAAATGGTTCCTTAAAGAACCCTTTCCAAATGGTTCTTTAGCTAAAAATGGTTCTTCCAAGGGATAAATGGTTCTTTAAAGAACTGATTTTACATTTAAACAGCATAACAATGGAATCAGGGTTCCTACTCTTTTGTAGACATATTCCAGGATCCTTTCTGTGATGATCTATAAAATCATCATTTACATGCACGGAAATGATGGCAAATTGATTTTTGGATAAAACAAACACCTGTAGATGTACTGCACTTCACTTTATTGTCAGAAATCAACTCTATACAATGTAATCCATGTGCTACATGCAGTGTCCTATCTAAGAAATGTTCGGAGCATTTGCCACTCTCTGCACAGCTACAGGTACCGTGTGTCCAGCTTCAGGATAAATGCCTCCAAAAATGAAAATGTTTTTTTCAGATGATAGAAGGCCAACACAACACCCACAGCCAATGAACCGTCTGCGTCTTCATTGTCCACCATCATTTTTTGTCCATCCACTGCTACAAAAACATCTGTGCCGTCACTCAGGGGCTTGCCATCGCTGCTGCTCAGGACAATTGTGGGTGTTGGGCTTTGTAGTTCCTGAAACAAAACATTTGAAATTTAAAGCTGTATTCTGTAATGTTTAAAGATCAAAGCTTTCTGATATGCTTAGTTGCACATAAAATGCTAGTTTGTTGAGATTAGTTGTCATATTTATGAAATTGCACTTAATCCTAATTTTCTGAAAATATATTTCCCTTTTTTAAATAAACTAATTCAAGTTGCCCCCCACAAACACAAATGACGAACCTTATCTATTGCAAAGAGCTGTGATGCATTTTCTTTGAAGACCGATGGTAGGAGGAGTATGGCTGCATTCACCAACTGGCCTGCAAATGACAAATCATTTTTCAATAAATGTCACAATTCTGATTCTGCAAAGTTTTGAGACTGTCATACCAATTTCCTCAGGAGTGTTGATTTGGTTAACAGTATCTGGGTAAACGTCAAGTCAACTTTTTAGAGCACTTCTACACAAAACACAGTATATGGGATATTCTAAAAGGCTTAAAGGGAAAATGGATTAATGAGGGCCTCGTCTTTTGGCACTCCTGCTTCATTGTTGCACTATGGTGACTTGTACTTCTTTCGTCGTCCCCAGCATCCATTGCATCTGTTTGCTAAGTAATAAATAATGACACAATTAGGACTGAGCTGGAGCATGAAGTATGAAGCATAAAATTCAGTTTGTCTCTATTACTCTTTTAGTCAATGAGAAAATACTTACATATCCAGATCCATAACTTTCCTTCAGAAAAGGGAAGTTGAGCAGGACAGACTTAAAGAGCTGCACATACTGAATATGAGACGGATACCTGTAAGTTTTCAAAAGGAACAAAACACAAGGCGTTATACAAGATTGACATTCCAGATCAGCACAATAAACAGATACCAAACTCAAATGATCAGAGAGAGCAGTTAAAGGTCTGCAAATGTGTAGTTTGTCATCATGATGCATAGTTTTCACTATGGCATACAGACCTAAAACTTGATCAATAAGGAAACTTGTTTTACAGGCAGATAACATGTCATTACTCTATATTACGGCTGTCAAAATTGGCCAACAATTATGTTTGAATATTCGTTCTTGAAAAACACACAAGTTCAAACTATTCAAATATCTTTTGTTGTTCATTATGTCCATGACACCGTGTCCTAAATGGCAGCGAGTGGTACTGCGCTGTGCACTGTTTAGAGCTGAACATTTGTCGGACACCGTTTTATATTACTGTCACATGCTTTGAAAATGCCAGATAGCAAGTACTACTTAGACATTTTGTTTTTTGAGGTTACGTCTCCAGTCTGATCTGGAGCTCACAGTTGATAGGTATATGGTTTGCTTACATGATGTAACTCATCACACGTGTTGGTGTCTGTCGCCATCTTCTATTATGGCACAAACTTACATTGTGTCTTGGCTCAAATGGTCAAACAGAGCTGCCTCCTTGTTGGTCAGTGCCGTGAAGACTGTTGGAGGAAACCGGACTTGGCAGTTGATCATTGGTTGGGCTGCTAGGGCTCTCTGACTCACAGGGGCTTCACTTTCACCGCTAAAGGGGAGGAAAATCTGATTTTAATTTAAGCCAACAAGTTAAAAAACTACCAAAAACAAGAGTAAATCTTTAGAATTTTAACTGAAATGACATGGCTCCACTGTATCTCGTAACTCACACTTTCAGCTGCGCTAAAGCAGACAGGAACTTCACTTGGTCTTTCATTTTTGAAATGATTCGCTCACTTTCTTTCAGTCATCTGGAGAAGTGTAGGCCCATCTACTTCATTATCTATGGCAGATAGAAACATTATTGGACCAAAATCATGTTCGAAGTCGGTATGTGTTGCCATGGCTCATGTCCTTGTTTCGGAATTAACATTCTTGCCTTGCTTAATGCTGAACATCCTTGAATGAGGTCTTTACCATCACAACGACTACATATGTCCACATTATTCATGAGTGACTGTATGACTATAGTGCTTAGCCTATTACTGTATTGCACAAGACATTGAAAACGAACAGCTTATGCTCAAGTCTGGGTGAGCAGCATCCATCATTCATAACAGAGTTTTTCCTGACTTGTGCACAGTAAAGGCAACAGGTCTGTTCTATATAATCTATGCATTATAATTTACTATAATTATATTAGTTATTTCTGGCCATTGTGATTAATTAATTAATAATAAACCCCATTTAAATGTATATCCACAAAAAACAGTCCTCTGCATACTCTCAATGCAGAGATACAGTTCCCATGGACATTAGCAGCACATGTGTTCATTTGAACTTTGTATTGACAGATACTGTGTGATAAAAGTATACTATTATCAAAAATTGTCGACAGCTATCTTTGCACTTGTTTGTACTACAGCACATCAACATGTTTATTTCCCTTCAAACTGACAAATCATAGACAAGCACCAACATTTTAAGGTCAACTAACATTAAATCCATTATTTTTACTTACATAAATGTCTGCTGTATAAGTTACATGTCCTGTGCTCTCCTTGAGAAACAATCTTATTCAAACAGTGTCCTGCTTCATCCTCCACAGCTGGTTAAAAATCATACATTTAAGATCGTTTGTGTCACAACAATCAATAATGTGTATTTACACAACATTCAGGAATTGCTTTAATGTCCACATAATTTATATAATCACAAAATGTGGCTCATAGTATACAGCTTCCTTCAGTTTTTACAGCTCACTAAGCTCTGCGCGGATCAGCACAGCTCTGTCTGACGGCAGCCACAACGCCGCTCCCTCTCCCTCGCTCGCCCACTCACTCACATCTCCGTTAGCCAAAACAGATTTCACAGGCAGAAGCACAGCAGCGTAGCTAAATTAACATTACATATATTTTCGCGCGCTATCTAGGCTAACGAATTAACGTTAGCTAGCTAACTAGCGTTAGCTTCGGCCAACTAGCAGACTAACAAAGGCAATTAACTAACGGTCAAGTTACCGTTAGAAAATGAAATACATGCGAAATTAACTCATAACGGTTTCCACAACCTAAGGATTGTTGAAACTAAAAGTCAAACATTACCTTAGCTTATTCAGACACTCGGATAACAGATGGCTGTGACATGACAAAAAAGAGCAATAATTTGCCTGTAATAACCAAAGCTTCCAACTTACCTTACACGACCACTGTTAGTTACGGGCGACTGGTTTGAAAAGACGTTGGTAGTCAGTCAGACAAATGGACGACTGTCACTTGGAAGTAGGCGGGGCGGACAGATATCTCATGATCGTGATTGGTGGTTTATGTTGTCATTCATGACTTTCCCCTTAGAATTTTCTGGAACACAGCTATTAATATGGGAAGAGGCTATTTAGGGCCGATTCACCGACATGTATGTATGTATGTATGTATGTATGTATGTATGTATGTATATATATATATATATATATATATATATATATATATATATATATATATATATATATATATATATATATATACATATATATACATACATATATATGTATACGTATCAGCTGGCAGCTAACTACCCCACCCAGATCATTCAAGGTAGTTTTTTTTCAAATTTATCCCATCCCCCACGATTCAACAACTCAAACATGAATTAAGAACCCTTTAATATCCCAAAGAACCCTTTAATATCCCAAAAAACCACATGAAAAACATGTAGAACCATCCAATAGATAAAATGGTTCTTTAGTAGGGGATGGTTCTTCGTGGAACCACACTGCCTTTTAAAGAACCATTTAAGAACCTTTTTTTTTCTGTGTGTAGTTGCTCGCTAGCTATAGCATGTAGCATCCTGGGCATCACTGGGAATCAAACACCGCGGCTTTGAGAGCACTTGTTTGCAATTGCGCATTAACGTGATTAACCAATGATTTAACTTGCTGCTAGGACCACTGATTCACCAAACCTGCTGCTTGCAGTCTCTGTTCCACCACAGTCCCCGACGCTGCTCTCATGATTCATTTTGTTTCTAAAGATAGATTTGATTTTGTAGCGAGTAACGAAGGTTTCAGGGGAAATGTATCGGAGTAAAAGTATCACTTTTCTTTGCAAAATGTAGTGAAGTAAAAGTAAAAGTCAACAGAAATATAAGTAGTAAAGTACAGATATCCAAAAAAACGACTTAAGTACAGTAACGAAGTATTTCTACTTCGTTACTATACACCACTGCATATACATATATACACACATACATATACATGTGTGTAAATAAATAAAGATATATATATATATATATATATATATATATAGAAACAATTTAATAAAATAGAAAAAATAAATAATAATACATTTTTTTCTCAAATTCTATTCATTAATCTGTTTGACTCTAAATATTCCAGAAAAGGTTTCCAACATTTGTCACTAAAGCTTTCCTCTCCAATCTCTCTTAGACCTTTTTTCAAAACTTCTCTCCACAAAATTTACACTTTCCATTATTATGCTTTCTAATAACAGAGGGAACTGTTCAGACCAGTATGGCCATTCCTTAGTCTTGTCATAAACATCTCCTCTTTTCTAGTTTGTCCACTAGATCCTGCTCCCAACCAATGGTTTATTTTTAAACAGATATCTTCCTTTACTCCCTTTATTACATTTGTTCTGACATATCTTTTTGATTTGTCCCTTAATCACCACTTTAGCTTCTGACTTACTTATATTTACATTAACGTTATTTTTCCCACTCTTCAAAGCCCTTTTTGCTGCTTTATCCGCCTTCTCATTGCCATCGACTCCAACATGGACCCACACAAAGTTAATTGATTGAGTTCAGTCTATTGGTCCGGCCCTCCACAACAGTCCTTGTTTCTCATGTGGCCCCTTGGGGAAAACAATTGCCCACCCCTGTGATAGACAGTACACCGGCTGACATGATCAACATGATGTTCTTCCAGCTTCAGATGGTCTTAGATCATGTTGGTTTTGAGCGGTCTTTGTGGAGCACTTGGCATGGGGAAGAAATTAAGAAACATTAATGTCACAGCTTCAGCCTTTGCCTGCACCTCTGGATGTGCTGCAAAGCTGAGTAAATCTCCGTTGTATTTCTAGCAACCTTAATTTATTTAGAAGTCAATATCAGTGTCTGATTTAAGTGCCTGCTCCATTTGTTTCAGCTAATAAAGCCAGCAGCTTCATAGGGATAGAAAAATGTTCATTACCTTTCAGAGTTCACTGGGTTTTTATCTGTCCTGTTAAGAGGGTTTTAAGTGCCTTGTTAAGTTGCCCGTTAATTCAGCTCATATTGATCTCACATGGCCGCTGTACCATATTTCTAAAAAACTTCAACTTGACTGTAAAATGCTTACATACTAATTATTTTTGAAATGTTGGACTTTCTACACCCTTTCTAACCATTAGCGATCAATATTGTTTGATATTTCTCTGCACGTGGTCATTATTTTTGTCACTGCTGCAATTACTGCATGGTGGGTATTGATGCGAAGCCTGTGCTCGTCTCCGGGGTTTTACACTGTGTTTGTTAAACTTGTGATGGAAGATTTATCCCTGATCCTTGCTAAATGTACAAGTATTCGTCATCCGCTGGCCTCTTACCTCTATTTTTGCCTTGTCCTCTGTGGATCGTTCAGCCAATAGTTTTCTCAAGCACTGTTTGATCTCGCAATCCAGTGATTCTATGGCATTCAGACCTCCTATCACCAGTTCAGTGACGTCCGCCCACGTATTTCTGACACCAGCCGTGGCACAGCAATCCAGTACCTGATGATTGCAGTGTGAGACAAAACTTTTTTTCTGTAGAAGCTATGACAAGCCAGAATAGATCAATGACAGTCAAAACAGTCAAGATTCACAAATAGCTTCTCCCCTTCTCCATCACGAGGAGGTTTCTGCATCTCTCCCTTCACAGATGAATGTTTCTCTCTTCCTCTTTTCCCTGTTCACCTGTCGCATTTTTCGCCTGCCATAAAAATAGACACAAATTTGGTATTTTTTTACATTGTATACATTCAGCCCAGTTAATTAAATGCATGTCTGCAACACTACATGCCTCCTTTACATCCAGTGATGTAGAGTCTGTTGAACAACAACAGTTAGACTTCTCTTTTCAAGACAATTCAATTTATTTTGTATCGCCCAAAATCACAAATCACAAATTTGGATCAGAGGGCTTTACAATCTGTACATCCTCTGTCGCAGGACCCTCGCATCGGAACAGAAAAGTGCAGTGCAATAGATGCCATGTGTACAGAATGAACAGCATAACAGAGCTACAACACATTCAATGTCAGAAATTATTCATATAATGAGAGTAAGTATAATAATGATGGAAAAAAGGGCATAAAACCACGATCTATGGATCCATGGAAACCTGTGAGGAGAGAAAGCACAAAGACTCCGGGGAAGAAGCAAAGTTAGTAATGAGCATTAATACATACAGAAGGAGATGGAGGAGAGAGGAGCCCAGTGTATCCTAGGAAGTCCCCCGGCAGTCTAGGCCTATAGCAGCTTATCTAGGGGCTGGTCCAAGGCAAACCTGAGCTAGCCCTAACTATAAGCACTCTCAAAAAGGAAAGTTTTAAGCCTACTCTTAAATGTGGTGAGTGTGTCTGCCCCTCCCAGCAGCTCTCTAGGATAATATTGTGTAATATGATCTCTTTTCTTAGTTTTCTTAGTACGCGAGCTGCAGCATTCTGGATCAACTGGAGAGATTTAAGAGACTTATTAGGGCAGCCTGCTCTGAGTGAATTTGAGGTCCCTTGGTAAACAGTTACAGTGTATAGTTCTAGGGCTTTTATTGTGAAAAGTAACCACCCTGGTTATGGTCAAGGTTAAAAGGAATAATAGAGTTTGCTGTGTTCAGACTACGGAGCCTCTGCGATGCTGTACACCGCGCACACGTGATTGGTGGATGCTTTTATTCACAGTGTCAAAGCTCAGAATAATTGACCGTGCCCCGAAGAAAACATTGTCTTCCTTTGTTGCTACATAATATTCTTCTGTGTGAAAGGTTTCGTGACAAAAACAACATTTCAAAAATATATATTTAAGTGCGAAATAGTCCAAAATCCACCCCACTGTCCCTAAATCTCCTCCCTGCTGTGCACCTTCATGATTAGTCCGGGGGCACTGGTGCTCCGGCCTGCAGCCAGGATCATGCCTGAAGCACCTTCTGTACTTGAGGGATAGACCTCTGTCCTTTTTAACCACTGAGAAGAACAATGACCTGTCCAAAGTGATTGATCTCCCCGAACTGGGAACTGGATGGCACATTTCCATTTCTTCCTCGCCCTCCAGCTGAATGTGCAGGGAGACTTGTGAAGGTCAAGCTGGCAGGCATCATTCACAAGTGACTGCCAGGAGGGTTCTTCACACACATCAGTAACATGTTTACCTTTTAGTGACACAGAGACAAGTGTGTATTCATGTGTAGCATTAGGTTGACTCAAAATAAGACTCCATCATCCCTACAGGGACGCTGCCTTTTTGGCTTGGTGTTGGTGTTGAGGCTAGCATTTCAAATGAAGTGGATTTCAATGGAATGGCTGCAGTTACTGAATCCACTCTGAGCAGGCTTGGACATGCTGAGTGTTTGTGAACAGAGAGCTGGTGTCCAGACTGACAGTGGAGGTTGAATATAAGTGAATGGTGTAACACAGCTAATAAGATATGATATCTTCCTCAGAGTATGTGGCTAGATTTTGTTACACTCTGGAAAAATAATGAATAATTATCATTCATCAGAATCAGATCAGTTATATCATTCATAATATATCATTTTCACAGTAGATTATTGGTGTTATTTTTCTTGCCTGATTTGCCCGTGGCAAGCAGAGAAAATAGATTGAATAGTTCTCAAAATCAGTAATTGTATGGAACACATAATACTAGCCTATACAAATAATTCTCATGCAAAATCAAGAAGACTATTAGTTGAATTAGTTAATAAGTTTCAGCTCTTTTGTCTGGTGTGGAAAAAATGGAAACCAATGAGAATATGGATCAATGGGCCAACACAAATATAAATAGGCAAGACTCGACCAATCAGACTCGGCTGCGTAACTCCTCAGTCGGGGACACACCTAAGCTGTAGAATACATACAAAGAGGCTATACTTTCTCTCCCAAAACTATAACTGCCTTATAATGTGTTTTAATCATTAAGTTGACATAATAATAACTTAACATGCAATAAGGCCTCCTTACCTTGTTTTTATTGGACTACGCTGACAAGGACAAGTAATTAGTGACAAAAAGCTTTCATATGACGTATACTGTGCTGGAACATACAGGCTTTACTGCATGATGTGCAGATATTCGTTTGTTTAGTTGTTACATGATCATCAGCTTGTGGAATGACATGAACTGATCGATGCACTATGAATTATACGTGGAACGCAGACTGCAAATGAAGATATTCTTGTAGTTGCTTTGTGATCAATACAGAGCACACATTTAAAAAGGCACAGCTCATTCACTTCTTCCTCATTAAATGGAGCACAGCCTTCTTATTGAGAGACATAAGAAGGTGTGCTCTGGGGCTTCTCTTGCTATATGCATCCTTGGCAGGCCTGTAGAAAAACACCCATACACCACCATTTGGTTTATTCTCCATGTAAAGTTCTGTGTTCATAAATTGTTAATCGTATACATAACAAGTGTTGAAATCAAAGCCTCACTCTCCAGGTAAATCATTTAACACATAAACAATTCAGAAAATGCTGTCAGGCTTTGAAAAAACAAGAGTAAAAAAAACCTTTTGATTTTCTTTTACCAGAAATGTGCGTCTGCTGCCTCCGGACCTGTGAACCTCTTTGAGAGGAAAATGACATTGATGCATGATCCTTCCTGGGTGGTAATGATGGATACCACACATTGGAAAGACTAAATTGCCACAATTTGTTTAGATCTTTGGCAGAGAATATTTTGCATTAATGAAACATTATCAATCATTAGCATGAATCCCTGTGCGGGAGACCCTGTATGCAAATTAGCCTCCCGTTTTAGCCAGAGATGTGCTTCTTATAAAAACGAAAACACATATGTCTTGTCATCCGCAAGCCGCCCAAGTCTAGAAATTAGAATGAGCCAAATAAAACATGTTGGTGTGCTTGAGGCTCAGTGCTTATCATGTGTCTGGGAGATGTGCTGACAGAAGAACAAAGAACTCTTTTTTTCCCCCTGGAGAACAGTTTGTCATCATTTACAGTAATCTTTGCACTACTCACTCACTATGATTACACAGGTGATGGGGCTTCAGCGTGAATATATGACAATATGATGTAAAAGACAAGAAATCAGTGACATGATCCTCTGACTTCTTAGTTCCCATGCATTAGAGATGGCCAATACTTCCATACAATACCAATTTAAACACTACTGATACTGATCATTTTCACAATGATGGTCATTTTTTGAAAAAAGCTAAAAGCTCATTACATTGAAAAGAAAATCACATGACATATACCGGCCATTAATAACAGTTTTACTCCAGAAGTCCAGTATTTTAGGGAAAAACTGTGTTCCAGGGTGTGGTGTTTTCAAATGTTTGAAGAGGTTACTCATGTTGCTGTGCTGCACTCTCTTGTTTAAAATTGTGCCTCTTGTGTTTTGAATCTACTGTTGAAAAGTAACACCACGCAACATTTTTGTTTTTGCCATTCTCTCACATGTTTAATGTGGAAGTGAGCGCCGTTGTGTGCTAAGATGTCACATTCCACAGTCATGTGACATGGGCCAGTTTTTTATTGTTTAATTGATTTTATTTTATGTTGCACAATTCAAACAATAAAATGAAAGAAACAAACATAACAGAGATAAATGAATATCACAGTGCAGGAAGAGGCAGAAAGCCAACGTATTTGAAGCCCCCACCTATATAATATTACCATTTTACAAATTACAAAATCTCATACTGTCTATTTAATTTCTATCACATTCTCATGTGATAGAAATAAGACTAGGAACAGGTAAAACATAGTGTAATAGATAGAGTATATTAATTTAATCTATTATCTACCAGGTAAGAAGTCTCTGTCAGGATGAGGAGGAAGAGGAGAAATGTAAACTAAGAAAAGGATGACAATGAAGAACAAGGCAGGGACAGCGTTTTGTGATATTTGGCTCTGTGTGCCCTGGTTTAACGTTTGTATAATTATCACAACAACCACAGCGTTTTGTGATATTTGGCTCTGTGTGCCCTGATTTAACGTTTGTATAATTATCACAACAACCACAGCGTTTTGGGGGCACAAGGGAAAGTGAGATTTACTCCCTGGGCTGACTGATTTGAGAGAAACATGAATGACGTGTAAAAAAAAAAGAAATCCCCACTTGTCTTTAAATGCTGTATATGGCATATTGATGTGCTGCTTTCTGACTGAGAGAAAGTAGAGGAATCATGTTCAGCTGCTTGAAACACCTGCACAGAAATCCTCTTCACAAAATGTGCTTTTTATTGATGATCTGCAGCATTAAAGACTTTTTTGAAGTAATGGTGATGTTTACATTCAATAGCTCGTCCAACTCGCTGTCTTCCTAGAGATCTACATTCTCCTCCCATCATGCTTGATCCAATACGGAGAACGCTGCTGTCTGCGACTTGGCAGTCTCGCTGGTCCTGACGCTCCCCACATGCAAATTAAATAGACAATGTGACATTTAAGTAAGTGCTGTGCCTTCGCCTTGACTTTACTCTCCCAAGTCTCTCACTCGTAGTCTTATCTTGGAAACTAATGCAAGCAGTCCGCACTGTGAGTGGATCCGCAGAGGGACACGATGTACCGTGTGGTGAAAAAGCCTTGTTCAGTGTGGAAGAGAGGTCGTCATGTCTATTCCAAGCCTTTAAAAAGCCGCTTCTTCTGGCAAATCACAAGGACTCATGTTGTCCTATTGAGTTCTTGAGGCTTTTAGAAGGATCCTGCTGGGCTGAAAGCCATCTACAGAGTGTGCTAAGGTCACACAGGATTGAACGAAATTGGGGAAAACGGATGAAATGCATTTCTTCCACTTCAAATAAGTAGTAACTTTTTGAATCTTACTTCCACCTGAGTTCTGTCAACCTGTCCCCACAATGAAGGAGAGATCAGAAGCAGGCTTTACGATTTCAGGCCCTGCATCATTTCTTGAGGCATCATTCCATATTCATCTGATTAGAGTGAAAAATGTACAGGCCGGCTGTGTCATAGAGAGTACGGAGCGACCCACAGTCCTATCGAGCCCTGAGAGGCCCCCACTCATTGGAGCGCTACTGACAGCTTCCAACAAACCAGTGCCTCCCTCTACTTCAAGGTAGTTGAGATAAGGCCCGGGTGGAAACGGAGAGGTGGGGGGGGGGGCAGAAGATTTTCTTTTGTTATCAACCATGCCCGAGGCTGTACGGGATTTCCCATAAGGCTCGGAGTGCAAACAGACCTTATGGAGAACTGGATGAACAAATCTCCTGACCAAACAGGCTGTGTATCATGGGACTTTAAAAAAAAACACTTTCTGGACATCGGCACCGATCGGCACCAAAGAAAACTTAATTCAATCAAGACATGCAGAGCTTGCTGCCCTTTATCAACTCAGTACTCTTACATTCACAATGCAAGAGTCCCCTTTACTCTTGTCCCCTGTGGCTTTAAAATCAAATCATCCGGACAAACACAATACCTAGGTCATGTTTCAGTTTGTGTACTGATGTGTTTAATTGCGTCACATTGTTTCCCAGTTGGATCAGAGATTTCAGTCTCTTTGTTCCCATAAGTCCTTGGCATATTGGAAAAGAGCCTTAAGACACAGGCTACAGTGAACACCTTGTCAGCAGTAAAGGATTCCTTCTAATCTATTTGATCACATTAAAATGCTCCATAGCACGCGGTCGTGCTACAGCTGGCTCTCAACAGCTGTCAGTCCTGGAAATGTAGTTACTGCGTGTGTGTGCCAGATTTTGCGTGGAGAGGCAAATCTCAATGGAATAGAAAGAAAAGGCTTTATAACATTACAAGACGACATAGGACAGTTGGACGGTGTAGGAACATGCAGACATTGCATGTTCTCTAGTCGCAGCTAGCGACTAGAGACAACACACACCTGTCACTCAAAGAGGCCACGCCCTCAGTTATGCCTAACTTCAAGCCTCAATATTATGAGCTACAGATTAAAAGCTACAGATGAGTAGCCCCCCCCCCCCATGTACCAGACATGATTAGATATCAGCTATAGAGACCAAAACCGTTTTTTACCAGATATAATTAGATATTAGATATAATAGAGATAATAGTGTTAGGTTCGAGAACCTCTCGAAACTGTGGGAGAACCGCACGTGGACCGGCTGTACCAAAAAGTCAGCCGGTATTATAATCAAAAGTATTTAATACTACAGAAGCTAAAACAATTGCAAAGTGAAGTACACTATTTACAGAATCTATAGAAATATTTACAGTATCGATATAGAAATATGATCCGCGGAAAAGCGGCCATACACACGACAGCCAGGAAGCTTGTTACCTGCCTGGATGAAATGAGATGAACCGCCCGAATTCTCTCTCTGAATTTCCTTATATAGTTCGTAAAAGTTCACAAATGTCCGTCTTTGTTACAATTGGTTAAATCCAGCTAGCTCCTCCTTCTCGCATCAGCCAGCTGGAGGACCCTTGGCGCGGGTGTGATGATCCTTCTGCGCGTCCCTGGAATGCCTGTCTAAGAATCCCTGTCTGTCCCTTGACTATTCTTCACAGTTTTATACATTTAGTGATTGTCTTTTATGGCTTAACACTTCTATGGTAAACATACTGTAAACATACTATACATTCGATAATAATTTGCAACTTTGGCAAAGACTTTGACAGGCTTTACAAGCATATTTGGTATAACCCAAGTACTTGCCAAAATTTTACTATCCACCTCTAAGGGTGCTATAAATCCTACTAAGAAACACTTCTAATTATAAATCCTAAAACACACTTCTAATTATAAATCCTCACAATAGCAGGCTGTCAAGTTTCCAAGTGTCACTTTTGGAGGCAGCCTCAAGTGGCCATTTAAGGAACTGCATTTCTCAGCACTGGAGGTGGCCTCATGGTGGTTCTGGAGGATAAGGCTCTTTTCCAAAACCATGACTGCCATCAGTCAATCACCATGACTGTCTATCACATGTTGGTGCTGATCCAAATCTAGATGCAGATGAAAAACTTTTTTGTTTATTGGGGACTGTGCAGTCTTGGTGGGCTTTATGTGAGTGACTTCTCATTTGAATACATGTTGCGTATATATAAATAGGTGGCCCTAGTTCTGCCCTGGTGGAGAAAACATTGCAGTATATGAAGTATCTCTAAGAGAGTACTCTAATAAAAAGTTATTCAGGTAAGTTGCAGAGACAGCAGCTTGCTGCCAGTGGGGAGAGAATGACTTTGGTGTCTGGCAGAAGTCCCCGGTCCCCTGGTGGGACACAGGACACAATTTACATAACTAACATCTTGATTTGCTGTAAAGTGAAATTAGGGCCTGCGCTATGTTCAATTACCTCCACGGATCCTCTTGTAATTAAAACTCAGCGGTCCCCCACTGTTCAATAACTCTGTGCCAGGAGAAAGAAAGGCGGGGAGAGAGATTGAGAGAGAAGTAGATGAAGGAGAGGGAGGGGGAGGCAAAGAGAGAGAGAAAAGAGAGGGAAGATAAACTGCTGCTTCATCATGTTTTCATCAGACATGACCTTGGCAGTCATAACGGTGGGGGGAGGATATTGCTGGAGAAGAGCCACACTATCCATAAGTTGAAAGTTAATGTGAGGAGCATCAGCCATGGTGGCCTCTTTATTGCGCCCTTGCCAGCTGTTGTATGGAGATCAGCGGCTGAGTTGCTGGCCCCTAATGAGATGTTTATCCTTAAATTGATAACATAGGGGAGGGATTATGTTGTGCTGTATATTCCTGAGTACTTCTGCTTTTAGGTTAACTATTTGCTATTCCATCACAAGTCCCTTGCGCATTGGTTAATTGCTGTAATTGCAGCATTTAAGAAGATACGGGACTTGTTATTTCTGATCCCTGTGGAAAGATCACACAAAGAACAAGTGGACTTATTCCTCAATAATCACCTCTTTGATTCCTGTTGTTAGATGTTGGCGAGTGATGATGAGGCAGAGCAGTGCTGCAGTGCAGTCTCAGGTCTGCGGGGTGATTCAGTGACAGTTGAAACGCTTGTGTCATTATGATATGCTGCTATTGTAAAACTGTACTTTAGCTTCCATGCCTTTCTTTTATGCAAGCCATTAATCTTTATTATACGTTTATCTGGAAATTGCAAAGTGACAGAAAGGCAGCGTCTCCTTTGCCTATACAATGCCTGTAAAGTGGCTGTTTTATGGGATCGGTTAGAGAATTTTAACTAAGCCATAATCCCTAAATTGATAATATTGCTTGCAAATGTACTGCAATGTTTAATTCATGAGCAATAATATGCTAGGTAATATATCTGAATATAAGCGAAAAGCACCCCAAACTTTCTGCAACACAAAGCCATCCAAGCTTTAGATGATTTCACTTGTTTCTGAGATTGTGTTTGCTGATTATTTTCATGTTTTCACTGCTTGTCTTCTGTTAAATACAATGCATTACATTACTTAGAAATGAGATGTCCGAAATGCTTGCGTATCGTGGATTTAAAGTGCTACGAGGAAGTTTCATTCCGTGTTGATTTTGTCGGTCTTTGTGGACAGAAAGCGGTGTTGTTTCTGAGCACCTCTTATTTTACTGCAGCGGGGTCGGCCAGTCTTGCTCGGCTCAGTCCTGGTTCTGGGTCTCCCATGCCTCTCTTCCCTCTAGTGGGCCCAGCAATACTGTCTGTGTCTTCCGTCAGTGTGGTGTCGGCTCCCAGGATCTGGGTCTGTCAGCGGTGGTTCTGGTCGCTGAATGAGTCTGAGCTGATGATTTGCTCTGATTTCGCCGGAATCTGACCCAGTGGCACAGATGAGAAGCATTACAAATAACTAGAAATAGCCAATCTTCTCTCTGATGGTCTTGTTTACTGATGTAGGTCATATAGAGGCATCAGTATTAAACAGAGACAGTAACTTTAAAATGTATTTGTTGCACTACTTTCATTCTTTTTGCATGTATTTTCTAGCTTCAGACCAGCTTGGCCATATTCATTTTGTTCATGTTCAGCTTGAACCGGCAATTTCTGTCCCAAGCTTCCTCATAACATCCCCCGCTTCCTATGAAATGGGTTGTGCATATATATTACAATCCTTCCTCTGTGGGTTCACAGGACCCAACACACAACTGTCTGGTGTGAGCTGCACTTTGGGAAATAATGAACATAGTCCTACTCCTGCTAATTGTTAAGGACAGCATTCAGTTCACAGAAATGATTGTATGAACGACCTCTGTATATAATTGTTGGAATGCTGTTAAGCATTCCAACTATTGTTATCCTGTTTCTTGATTGTTGGAATGCTGTTAAGCAACTTTCAAATGTTGAGAAAACCCTGAACTATTGCCGCATAATTCAGCTTTCCGATATCTTTTAAACTTTTTGAACTGCAGCAATTTAACTTTTATGATTTTTCAGCCCTTTTCTGACTTTATAATGGGTGTGTATTGCGCAGCTTAGAGTGCGTGATGTCACCGCTAGAGTGAAGAGCAGCTTGAGATTCTTGTGAAAAAAACATTTGTGTTTTGCCACTGTGTCCACAATCTTCACTCTTCATGCATAATTTCTGGATGTAGGGGTAGCTAATATTGTCCTTGTCGTATAGAAATTACTGTGGAATCCCACAGATTTACACATTTGACACAGAAGCCATTAATTGAGAGGAAAACCAACTTTCTGCTCCATAGAGACCAATGTTAAATTTTGCTTCAAAAACATCTTCCACAGAACACGGTACCCCATTTCTAGATCGCCAGTTAAGCCACATCTTTTACACTACAGACACAATTTTTACAGGATCTGTTTCTCAAGTCATCCTTCCTCTCAATTATTAATATCGGAGCAATAGGCGCTACGGTTATGGGAGTTTTGATGATTTGTTTGAGAGGTGTTTCCCTGTTTTATCTCCATGAAATGGCTTCAGGCACACAGGTGTTTGCGATTGAGCCAATTAGTGATGTTGGTAAACATCCAGTCTCACAGACACACATGCACTCCTCTCTCTCTCTCTCTCTCTCTCTCTCTCTCTCTCTCTCTCTCTCTCTCTCTCTCTCTCTCTCTCTCTCTCTCTCTCTCTCTCTCTCTCTCACACAGTCATTCAGGTCTTGGAGACTTTTAGAGGACCCCCCCCCCCCCCCACACACACCCCATTTCAAAATAAAAGCCCCAAAGAGTGAATTCTAATTGAAATGCTTGTGATGAAGCCAGGCATTTAATAACCTCTGTTTGTGTGTCAGACATTATGATTATGTCTCCTCTCCCCCTCTCCCCCCCACCCAGCACCACCCTTTCAAAATAAAAGCCCCATGGATTAAGTGTATTTAAACAAGCTCAAAATTAGGCTTTTTTGTTAAAAAAATGAATGCTCTTACTAATACTGCAACAACTACTACTGCTGCTGCTAATATAGTATTACTACTACTGCTACTACTACTTCTACTATAACTTTTGCTGTTGCTACTATTACTACGACTGCTACATCTTCTACTGCCATTACTATTACTACTACTACTACTACTGTGATATTAAATACTACGACCAATACTACAGCTATTACTATGACTACTGATACTACGTCTTCTACTACAACTACAACTGCTACTACGACTAGTAGTTGTTCTAATGCTACTAATACTTGCTACTACAACTTATACTACTACAAATATCACCACTGGTGAATTTTTTTAAGCCACAGAAACCGTTCGAATATCAAAATGTTCAGCTCTTTCAGGAGAGGGGTGATATGACTTTTCATATTTGTAATCTTTAAATTCTTTGAAATATTAAGCTATTTGCAATTTTCTTTTGAATGGGATCTCTATGGATAAAATCTTCAAATCCTGTTAAACTTCTTCAACTTTCAAAGCCTTCTTCTTCCTCATACTTTCAGCTACAGACACCATAGACATTTCAACTAGAAGAGTTTTCAGCAGTGCAGTTTAAATGCTTTCGGGCTTCAACATTTTTCAGACAGGTTGTCTCCCATTTCTTAATTTTCAGCAATTTGTTTACAATTAATTTCAGCTTTCAGCATTCCAACGCATTTTCAGCAGGAAATGCATTTTCTAGTTAGATATAGGCTGCTAATGTGTAACAGCCTTTCAACATACATACAGTATCTTCTAAAGTACTGGAAGCATCAGCTACTGTGTGGGCAGGGTGTGTCCACTCAGGGCTGGCGGTAGATGCAGAACCCTGCCGTGGAGCATTGCTCATGGATATCAAAGATCTGCTGACAGTAATGAGGGCAGCGCAGTGGCGGCTGGTGGATTTTTTTTTGTGGCTCAAGGTGGGCGGGGCCAGGCCCCGTGACCCTCTATTGGCCGGCCGCCACTGGGGCAGCGGATGGTGGTGGGGAGCCAAAGGCAAGATAACGCCTAATGGCCACACTGAGGCATCCCTCTTTGAAAGACTTTTTTCTTTTTAATCACAAGGAAGGTTAATCCTCAATCAATGCAAATGTAAAGCAGCAGCTTTGGGTTCTAGTGGCGCTGATAGCAGCTTAAAGGATCGCTGTCGAGGGGATCAGGCCTGGTACGACTCCTAGTCATGTCTCGCCCTGCGCACACAGGGGAAATACTTCCTTTTCATTTGTGGACGCACCTGAAGGGGTTGGGGAGGTAATGCTCTACATTTTCCCCCAATGCCAACTTGTGAAGGCTATTGGAGATTGTTTGCCTGATGCTGAAGTGGAAACCAGTGTGGTTAGGAACTGTTTTTTATTCCACATTTGAATCCTGGAGCATGATTTTCATGGCCTTATTGTTGGGGGAGTTAGCGATAGGCTACACATTAGCATCAAATACATAATGAACGTAAGTTCAAAGGCTGCTGCTCTTGTATCATACATTCCCTTTAATGTCTTAAGATCAGGGGTGTGCATGTTGTTGTTGCCACATTTTCTTTTGCTGACACCAACAATTCTGCTAAGTCATGAAAATTCACTGCAGCTTGATATGGTAATGCGTCAGCTAGTGTCAGAGCCAGAGCCGGATAAGGAAAGTCGGGACATTATTCACCCTTGAATCTTCATGGCTCTCGCTAAGCAGCTCTGTTTAACGGTCCATAAGAGAGGCTGCATCAAAGGGAATCAGGCATAACAGGCAACATTAAAGTTACAATTATGCATGCTGCCGTTCTTAGTGTGGATTGCCGATAAACAGCAGCTTAATCTCCTTGTAACACTTTCTATGAAGCCTGTGTCTATAATGCATTATAAAACATAATTATAATGTATTATAATCTGCTTAAAGCAGTGTTTGATGACAGTTGTACGAAGTCATTATTATTCATAATGCTTGACAACATAAATCATAATCCATTATGAAGCATTTTTATAATGACTTATGAGGACGAGTATCATAATTCTTGGACACTCACTGCATTTTTTCCATCATGTATTACAATTTGCATAGTTGTAAGACATTATAATATTTTAGTAATGTATTTTAATCACTGATAATGCATTATAATGTGATTATAAGTTACTCTAAATGGTCATTGTTTGCTTTTTGTTTTTAGAATCAGAATCAGAACCGTTTATTGCCATGGTATGTTGAACATACAAGGAATTTGACATGACGGGAGGTGCATAACATTTAACAACAAACATCAACAGTGCAAAGTAGAAACATATTAAATTTACAGAAAACATATTCAATTTTAATTTACAGAACAACACAAAACATTGTGGAATACATTTTTACTTCACACTATGATTGTTGCAAACAAACGTGAGTCAGTGAGTGACCAGCAATTATGAAGTGTTATTGCGGTGTGATAGGATCTGCATTGTAAGTCGCTTTGGATAAAAGCATCTACTAAACGACTGTAATATAATGTTATGATGATTGACACTATAAATGCTTCATAATGGATTATGATTATCGTTATGCAGTATTTTCAATATTTAAGCATGCTTACAACTATAATTATAGAGTGCTATTAGCAGATGATCATGCATTATCAATATGTTTTTAATGCATTATTGACCTGGGTGTCTTACAACGTTTTACCAAAGTAATGTATGTTTGGGAGATGGAACCCCGTATGTATATGTGAACATTTTCCATAACTCTATTTTTGATGCTATTCATAAGCTCTCTGCTACTCGGTTTCCCCTGGCTCAGAGGAAGTGGAAGCAAGAACGGTAAAATGTGTCTGAATATATATTTTTTTAGACCAATTGAGCCTTATTTTGCCGATGCCATGAGCAACCCCCCCAAACTTACACTCTGGTAGAGCATCTGATTGACACTGGATCAGTGGATTCATTTATATCATGTGAACACTCCTCAGCTGGTCCACTATAAATCATAACTGCAGTGCCTCCAAGAACGGCTCAAAGCTGATATCCCTCCACCTTGACACCGTTGTAATCACATTTGCCACCTGTTTGTGAAGCTACTGGGGTATTTTTCCACCACAGAGACACCTAATTGCGAGTCATCCGATGATAACATAGTGGAATTGTTGGAAAGGCTTCCAGGATTTGCATTAGCTTTAGGTGGTGATACCATGTGCGCTTGTTTATCGTTTGCCTTTTGTGCACAATAATTCACTTCCTTTGCAATAATTGCTTGTGTAGCTAGAAACTACAACTACTACTGTTGAACTTCTCTGTGTCTAGTACACATTTGACATTATTCTTACTTATTTGTCTTAACCTGATTGAGCCTCTGTAGCACTGTGGTGTGTCAGGTAGCATCTTTCCAGGATGTTAGCAGCAGTAAAACCCCTCTTGGCATGCAATGCTGGCAGCATAGGTCTACTTAGTAATGTTGGTCGTTTGGTCCAACACTTTAACCCAAAGATTTATGAACAACTTAACTTTTTGTGAGGAGCCATCATCATCAAATTCTTAATTTGTCTAAAACTTTGGTTTAAATACTTCTTTATCAGTCTCAGATGTACGTTGTGTTTTATGGTAATTACTAATGCTAACATGCTAACCCACTAAACTTAGATGAACATCATACCAGCTATAAGAATCGATGTTGCAACCAGCTATAAGAATCAATGTTGCAAAGGGTGAAATGGACCCACAACTGTGCTGCCAAGCAAATGGTGTTTCACTGCTCCTGTGATATTTGCGCGTCGTTAAATTGGTAATATGCAGACATTTAGCACAAAATCTGTCCAATTCACAGAGGTCAGCACTAACAGCCACATGCAGTGACACTGAAGCTATTACAGTAGCGTCCTCAGAGAGCTGATGGGAACTGAGGCACATTCATAAGGAGCGTCGGCTCAAACTCATTTATTTTGGGATACATTGACAGTTGTGTCATGAAAAATAAATGAATAAAGCTGCCCTTCTTGCCACTTTGGAAAATACATGAGAAGAAAACAAGAAATAAATGAACGCAAAATAAGGTTGTATGAACAAAGTATTTCTTACTTTCTAGAGGCTTATTAAAGCATTTATTACATTTATGAAATATATAATGTTGGGAATGAACAATATGCTAAATAATTACACACATAACGAAGTCAGGAACAGAGAGTCAATATTTGACTTCCAAATAGTGACCAAGATGTAAAGATGTAATAGTTTATTCTCAAGAAAGGAAAAATGAAATACTTGGTGGGTGAGCTTGTCAGATGTACAAACAATGTTTAGAGTGTGTCGAGCTCTAAATTGTTTTGGAAAAGCGGTCTGTGGAATGCTTTGCCACTGCCAGAGCTCGGGGAAAATTGAAGCAGAGTGAATGTGTCTGAACTTCGACAGATGAGATATCAAATTGGCGGGCGGGAGTGTGATAATCAGGGAATTGGAGAGGGAAAATTGCATCAGAATGGAATCATAAGCCTGGCCAGAAGCGAGGATTTGCTGATCCCTGACCTTCTGTTTCAGAGCTGAGGGTTTTAGGTAATGAGATCTATGCAGTGAAACAAGCGAGTGTCTGCCGATACAAAAAGCACAGCCAATGGATCCAACACATATTTAGAAATGTGCTGTGGCAGCAATGAAAGACTCTAAGGGTTAAGGAGGTTAAGGATGACATTTTGATGAAATAAATAGATCTTGCATGAAGGTATAATATGCTGGGGCTTCCGTGGTGTCTGATGTTGCATATTATCCACTGTCTAAACTACTGTTACAGGAAGCAACTGCCTAAAAAATAAATAAATGAGATATTCTTTCGTAAATTTGCACGAGGTTGTAGATGATCAACTACTGTATATATGTGTTAGCTCTATCAGTGTCTCTCTCCTTTCATCAGTTAGTGAACTGGAGGTGAAGGTAGAGCTCCTTGTTCCTTCACTTTTTGTATTATCCGTCTCATTTCATGGGCATTGAGAGTAGCTTAGCATTAATAGAGACACAATGTAATAAGAACATCAGTCTTTTGTCCTCTAATCGCTTGCTAATTGCTCCTTACATGTTATTCTGTTTGGGAATGATCCTGAATTAAGAAGCGAGTGTTTTTTTTAGCCAGACAGCGTTGAGAATCCGCTCATTAATTCTGCCTTCATTGCTGGAGTGATTAGATCACATTTAGAGAACGTTGCAAGAGGGTTGAACGCCTTGAGATGTAGAATTTCACATTTTCCGCAGTCTAGTGAAACCTTTTCAATGACATCATTTCAGTCGGGTTATTAGTCTAAATAATGAACGTAATTGGACTAATTTGGTTCATTCCATTCACAGATTGTTCAAAGCTGGCCATGTCAATTCTGTTTGTGATTTATAAAAGGTTATCACAAACAATCTAATTTCAATCTAATTTGTGATTCCAAACAGTTTCTAATCACACTATTTAAACCAGTACAATTAGCATATTTATCTTGAGCGTCTAGTGTCTGTATGCATTTGTTTAATTATCTTCACTGCAAGCTAAATGATGTCATAACCATCCTTTTGCTTGTGATCTTCTTCGTTGATGTTACTGCAAAAGTTTAAGGCCTCTCTGTGAAGTTGTTGGACACGAGCAGCACTATGTTAAAATATTTCAACTCAAAAAAGTTCACACACTTTTATAAATTGCAGAGAGCATACATTTTCTCTCATATCAAAGCTCTGTCAGGACGCTGAACCGCGCTGCTGCCCTCTAGTGATCGGATCACTTGACGGATCACTTGGGCGATCTTGAGTAACCACAATTTGAAGATTTGAAAATAGAAACGCTGGCCCAAACCTAGATTTGTGTGCGTCTACGATTTGTTTATAGGCCATGCATGCATACAAGGCTGCACATGCACGAGCATGTGGCATCACAATACACATTTCTAATGAAGGATTTAATAAATTAAGTGCTCTGACAAGTCATTGGCTGTCGCAAGATTGTAATAAGCCTGTCCAATCATGTCCTTTATCCCAAATGTAATGATTGGACGGGCTTCCTGTCTGCACGTATTCATGCAATCAATGTACATATTTGTCAAAGTATTGGTTATAGTATATTTTTTATATTTAATTTATATTCTATTCTTATATTCCTAACATTTACAGCACTCTTGCTGTTGTTTTTATAATATTTTTATTTCCTCTTTAATATGTTTATTGTATCCACCAAACACCAAGTCAAATCACTTGTAAATACTTGGCCGTAAACCTTATTCGGAGTCTAAAGGAGGCCTCTCTCTGTGCCCTCTGTGCTAGAGCTCCCTACAACAATCATACTGTGCTCTGCTGGTTCCAGCTAGCTCTTGCCTCGAGCTCACCACAGAAGTCTGCCTAATTCCAGGCATCAGTGTAAAAAATGGGTCTGGTCCTGCCATTGAATCCCATGCGTAAAGAGACGGGGATGATTGGACGGAATGGTGGAAGACAGTGGAGGGAAACCTGCTGGAAACAAGTAGAAGGAGAGGTGCTGCCACTTTAAATGAAATTGGATGGAGGGAGAGTGAGGTGCAGCATACTGTGAAGATTGACTCTAGATTGCAGAGCAGAGAATATACGTGGCAGATTGTAAGCATGAAGAAAGAACCCAAAAAAACGAACAGACTTCCTCCCAATCTTTCACCACCACACTCCTCAAACCACAGAGCTACTGCTCACTATCCAGGGAAGCACTGACATGTTCAACCCTTTAGTCCAGATGTGTCCAGTCTACTGCATGAACCCACCAGACCTTAAAAGAGAATAACATATAACAAACTCTTTAAAGGGACAGTTCACATTAATTGTAGTGGGGTTGTATGAGGTACTTCACCATAGTCTGTGTATAACCTACAGCAGTCATTTTCAACCACTGTGCCGCGGCACACCAGTGTGCCGTGAGAGATCGTCAGGTGTGCTGTGGGAAAATGTCCAATTTCATTCAATCGGTCCAAAAAAATATTATTTAGTTGCTGCAAATACTTTGCCATTGTTGAGCGTCTGAGGCTGCAACATAGTGGCTGGCTAAGTAATTAAATGCAGTAGGTAGCGCATTAATGATCTTGTTAATTTGAAACAGTAGAATTAAATGATGCGCGGGAGAGATTTGGGTGACAAGATGAACAGTGATGGAGAAATATTTGAAAAGGAAAAATGCAGACTCTGAACTGGGCCCTGGACAAAATTCTAACCCAGATAAAAAGCCTTGTATGAGTGGTGGTCAAAAGAAAAAAATAAACGGTGAGCTCGAGGCAATACAGCGAAAATGATCTTTCGTTTGGATTCACTTTCACCGGGGATCAGGCTGCACCGACTCCGTTATGTTTGGTGTGTGGGGAAAAGTTATCCAACCATGGTCCCGAGCAAGCTGAAACGTAATTTCCAAACAAAACACCTGTCACTTCAAAACAAAACTTGGTGTGCCGCAGGATCTTTTTAATGTAATGGTCAGAAAAGATTGAAAAACACTGACCTACAGTACATGGAGTTTGGAGAAACAGAAGTACCAGCACGGGAGCAAAGCAATGTACTGCTGTGGACGGGTCAGCAGCTAAACGTATACTTAACAATCAATATCAGTATATGTTCGAGAGTGAAACGTATCTATACCGTTTTTGTAAAAGCAGGTGTATATGAAGATAGCAATATAGCATCTTCAATTCCCATCAGAAAGGGCCGCCTGACAGCAAGGTAAAGCTGTGAGAATATTCTAAATATAGTGTACACTTTAACTGATATTGATTTGTTTCGTGTCTAAAATACGTCAATACATTGCTTTGTTCCTGTGCTCCAAACTCCATGTACTGTAGTAATACACTGGCTATGGAAAAGAACCTCACAACCACACACACAATCCTAACTATACCTTTAACCAAAGCACTAGGGGTGTAACAATACACATATTCGTATTGAACCGTTCGGTCTGAGGCTTACAGTTCGGTACGCATTACGACACATTACCTCACTACTGAATGGAGATGAAGATCCATGTTCTTCAGACACGCCACCTTGTGAGTCTCACCTATGAGGATTTGGCATTTCTGCTTTTTTGCTGTATTGAAGACGTGCCGAACCGTGGCACCACTGTGTTGTATCAAACCCCACCGATAATTTTGTGAACCGTTACACCCCTACAAAGCATGCAAACTTTTTCTTCACTTTAGATATGCAAAGTCCATCCTATCATGAAGAGTTACTTTAAGAACAGCTCTACACTGTACCATCTGCTGCTCATGCATTTTCTGCTCCGTTGAGAGGACTGTGGGTGTGTTTATGTGAGCCAAAGTGCTGTCCACACTAATCCAGCAGCACAACACTTTCCTAATTGTATCTGTTTTGAAAATGGTGAAAACAGCATGCATTTGTAACTATTGGTAAAAAATACCGGTTTTGAAGTTTCGAGTTTGGCATTTTGGCTGTGCCATCTTCTTTTTTGCAACCAGAACTGACACGAGAGGGCGGAGCGAAGTACAACCAAATGATGAGTAAGACATTTTTAAGTGACCAAAGTGCTACAATTAACTTTCATGAAGTGAAAACACACTGTGAAAATGTTAAAGTAGTAAGATAAAAACATCGGACAACTTCCACACCGGAAAACGCTGTGGTGGTGATCTGTCAATCACAGTAGCCCGCCCTAAAGCATACCCTGCTTTATAGTCTATATGACTCTAAATGGACCATCATTTACTAAATGAACATCATGCTGTATTGGAGAAGACTTGAAACTAGAGATTGAGACCATAAACTCATGTTTACAATGTTTACTGAGGTAATAAATCAAGAGAGAAGTAGAGTCATTTTCTCATATTCTATACAACCAGAGGAGTCGCCCCCTGATGGACATTAGAGAGAATACAAGTTCAAGGCACTACAGCATCGGCTTCACTTTTCAGATTGGAATGTTTCCCCTTTGCTACACTGCATTCCTGAATAATAATGATAGTAACACTAATAGTGCAGTAGTGTAGTCTAGCTAAAAGTACCCTATCTGTCTGTGTGGTGGGCTGAGGCTGGTTGCTTTGTAAGCTCTTTCCCCTGATTAACCCGTGTTATGTTTGAACAAATCTGTGTAGTAGTAGCAGCTGCAGATTTACTATGTATCGTAGTAGCAAACCTTTTCAGTAGCAGGTGACAGTTTTCTGTTCAGTACTCTTCCACCTTGTTTCCAGCGGCAGCAAGCAGCTTTTTTTCCACTACATGCCCAGCACCAAACAGCAGATACACAAAGTTAGCATCTAGCTGGTGAACATAGTGGAGGAGTTAGCAGCTAAAAAGACAGATTTCTCCTTCAGCAGACACCAAACAGACCTAGAAGGAGAGTAAATACTTGACTTTCAATCATCAGGTGGCCAGAAGCAAGACTCCATCGGAATTCTAACATTACTCTCTGTCTTTGTGTGTAAGTAAATACTTGTTTAATAACCAATTTCCATATATATTGTGATTGATTATATGTCAATCAGATTTCATTAGTTAAAAGAAAATATGTATTTCAATCATGTCGAGGTCTATTACATGTTTTGTTGGAGTTATTTCAATCCCTGAAAAAACTCTGAGATGTTGGCTATACAGAGGTCTGGGACCAGGTTGTTTCTAGTCCGGCGGGGCCATGATTTAAGATTATTGGTCGTCCAGGAATGCTAAACTTTGAGGTAATGTAATTGCAAGAGATGTGCACGTTCTTCTCTGACTTTTCCGTGTAGGACATTATCTATGTTAGCTGAGGGATGCTGTCTGTGTATCTAGTCAGGGTTTACAACAGTTTTGGACTCAAGTGCCATTTATTGTAATTGAGGACATCCTGCAGACAGTCTTATTGATACTATGAAGCCATCAGAAAAGGAATTCCAAAATTTGACTACTTTCTTACACAAGTCCTTGTTGGCTGTGAGTTCTCGCTCATGAGTAACAATCACCTACTTCAGTGGGGGGCCACTTTTTAATTATAGAAGGTAAATATGCAGACAGTGAAATTGATCAGGCAGATTATACGTAAATGCTGATAAGGCAAGTTTGGCGAGGAAAGGAAATTATTTGAATGTTGAGCTCCTTTCGGCGCTTCAGTCCTTTTCTAATCACAATATCTCCTGGATACACAACAGTAATTACATTTCACTGAATACATGTGCTGAAGCTGAATTTTAAAGCCACTCCATTCATATTTCTCCAACCATGGAGAACATTTGAGAATGTCATTTACTCAGCAAAAATGTGCAGATTTACCAGGGGATTGTCAAAGCCCACAAATCAATCTGCTCATAACTATTTGAAAACATTAGGCAATGACCTTTTACAGATTCACTTTCTGATTTGATCATACTCTGGATACGTTTCATTTCATCAAGTCTATGGAAAGGGGCGGCTCTGTGCCTACGAATCCAATGCATTAGTCAGACCAAGGCACATTATCTTGTCCGGAGCTTTCAGTCATTTTACGGACGAGTCCAAACTCATCCATTCACTCCTCACCTTTGCGAGCAAAAATAAAACATGTGATACAAGGTCAGATTGCTAGTTTTATTGTTCAATACGTCATTATTGATAAAAACTATACATACACGTGGCAGCTGGTAATGGCTCTGTCCATAATCTGCATAGAGCTTCCATGAGGACTCTTTCCCTCGGTTAGTTTCAGCTGACCAGAGAATCCCACTGGTTCACTCCACTCATCTCTAGTGAGCAAAGGTGAGCTGAGCCTTTGCTTTTTGCTATAGGAAGCCACAGTAAGCAAGAAATATACTTGCAGATTACAGAGTGTAAAGTTATGGTTACCAATAACTCTGTAGTGTATTGTTGTCCATGCCAGAGCTGTATTTAGAGTCTTAAGATAAGATAAGATAATTCTTTATTAGTCCCGCAGTGGGGAAATTTACAGGATCACAGCAGCAAAGTGGACAGTGCAAACAAGCTACATGGTAAAAAAAAGAAAAGAAACAAGAGCAGCAAGTATTATAAATAAGTAATAAACAGTAAAGATTATCAACTAAGTAAAAAAGTACAAAAATCCACAATAACTAAATATAACTGCGCTCTACGTTCTGCTATAGACTCCACAATACCCTCCTAGTCAGCCACTTATTAATTTATGCATTAACTTGGAAGAAGTCCATTTTGAACTTTCGAATGGCATCCACTCAGCGGTGCAAGCTCCAATGATACCACAGTAAGTAATTGGATGGTGTTAGGAATACCATTAAAAACTATAAAGCGGCTAGCAGAAGCAGGTCAACAATCAATCACTCTCTCTTGTCGACCAGGAGGATTCCTCTCACACATCATCGCATTTCCTTTGTTATTTTTTGAGAGGGATTTGTCTGTTTGTTTCTAACCGATTGTTAACTCAAATAATTTCATTGTAGTTTATACGTGTAATACTGGAGTTCAGCATTCGGTTCAGGTGCATAATTATAAGCTAAATATTTAACTTGCACCCCTTCTTCATAGTCATACGTCAGTCGAATCTGAACAAACAAACAAGCATTCTTCAGTATGACAAGAAGTTTAGTGATAAAACTACCAACATTTATTATTTTCCCCCAAATGGAATCGCATACAAGACAAACAGGATGTTTTTCTGATAGCAAGGCTAAGCTTGTCCTCTGAACGTGGCTCACATGATCAGCTGTCCAATCCTGTCTCGTACTAAATAATTTCCCCATACAACTAAACTGCATTTTCATATACTTTTCAAGGGAAACGTATTTTCTCGTTAACGTTGTTAATTTAAACAAAGTAAATAAAAAACGAAACAAAAATAATTTTAGTAGCTTTAGTAAAAACATCATGGATGGCTTAAAATAACTGTTTGTTACATTACGTAAGTGATGGATGTGAATTCAATTAAGTTCATATTGACTTTTGGTTTCACACAGGACATGAACAGAGGTGTGCTGGGTGAAAGTCCTGTGTTAGTTTGACCCCACCATCCACCAGCACCTCCTTACTATGCTGACTTTTGAACTGTGATTCAAAACATATTTGTAATGCAACAAAAATAAACATAATTCAGGAGAAAAAAGGTTTTCCTCAAAACATAACTAAGAATGCAGTGTATTTTGCAGGATTTTCATAATACGACGTGACTAAGGCCCTCACCTCTGAGGCAAATTTGTGATATGTGATTTGGGGCTATACAAATAAATGGAATTTAATTGAATTCAAATGGAGAAAGGCAACCACAGAATACAATATTTTAAATTAAATTGCTATTGCTTAAAACTCCCAGACATATTGCCATCAATGGTAATCAATCAAATCATTATTTTTGAAGGATTATAGCTATCTTGGGAGGTGAGGACCATAAAATCACAGCGGTGGGAGAAGCCCATCCGTTGCATTGACCTGAGGTTCACAGTGTATGCCCCTGGTCATTTACACCATGCTGACAGACCACAGCAGATGGACATTGATCATGTTTACCCGTGCGGTCTCCATTAACGTACAGGTAATGACACCACATCAATGGTTCTGGCACCACCGTCTGAAAATGGATTCTGTGGTTGGAAGTCACTGAGCTTCTACAGATACTTAAAGAGAGAAACGACTCAATTCCTCTAATTTGCCTGCGTTTCTTTTACTTTCAGTCCTGCCAAGCTTTCTCATTTGTCCTTGGATTTATTCCTCTAATAGGGGAGCCAGCATGCCTTCTGCCTCGGCTTGTACATGCACTCGGCAGCCAAGGCCGCGGCTGGCTCGACAGCCTGGCCTTGAATGACTTCCTGTGTGGGCTGGGTTGAATTCATGTCATGAGGAGATAGATCAAATGCCAATGGCTACTCAATTACTGGTAACTCATGTAAAGTCTGACAGTTTGGTTTTGACCTTAAAAGCTGTATCTGTATTTAAAATCAACAGCTGCATCACATACTATACATTAGGAGATCTGACTACTGATACAGCTGCAGTACATGTGTGAAAAGGGCTGCTTCCCAGGCTCCCGGGGGACGACGCCTGACCATCTCATTAGTATGGCGTTGAGACAAGGTCTCATTCAGCTTTCATTCCTCTACAACAACTCTTCCTTCTTGTAAAGCCTGTTCGTCTTTTGTGTTATCATCTATCTAATTGTCGATCTTGTAGATCACTTTAAACACTGTCAGTCTCTCTTAACACAGATATCCCACTCAAGTGAATTACATCTATACTAATTGCATGTGCAAGAGCAATTTACATGGTGCTTTGATGATACAGAATTATAGGCAAAAAAACAAAAGAAGGTCAGTGCCAGTTCTGCATTGTTGTCTGTGTTGATTAGCGGAGGCAAGGTTAGTCGTTCTGAAGAAGTGCTTCTTCTTTCATCACGGCCTTGTCTAATCATATGCAAATGGTGAGAATAGGGAATCTTTAATTCAGAATAATGGGAACAAAGGGAGAGATATTGGGGAAACGTAAGAGCTTGTTAGTTACCACCATAGGTTTGCTCTTCAGGCGGGTCCTAAGGGGGTTTCTTTTAATCTAGCATCGCCTTAGGCAACAGCTACCCAGCCCTAAAGCGTCCAAACTGGAAAGAATCAAGCAAAATCAATGGGGTCTAATTCTGTTTGAGAAAGTTGACACATTTTAGTTTTCCTCTGTTACCGCGGTATCTTTGCTGGATGAAGTTATCACACATTCCTTTATAGGTCTATTAAACAATTAGCCAACCAGAGGTTCTCCTGTCAATGCCAATTTAAGTAATGAATCTACTGGCAGCAAGATTCCTCTGGTTCCATCTGGCTGAAACGATGACATGACGGAGATCTCCCTGATTGTCACAATGTATTTTCCAGGTTCCAGCAGCTTCTCTCCGTTACATGCTTTCTATCTGTGGGGCAAAGCAGCGCCTTCAGCACTTCTCACAGACTTCACAGAAGTTAAGTGTCTACAAGCAGCACTTGGGTCCTTGCTTTTTATTTATCCCTGCTTTTGAAAAACATCCTTGTGAAACAGCTAAATATGCTAAATAAATATGATTCAAATTCATATATTCAGTTTGTTCGTTCCAATGATCAGAATAGGGCGACAATATTTGTCTGACACAGGATTTAGGTTTACTATGTGAGTAACCTAGTTTACAAGTTAAACAAGGTTGTTTTATAGCTTTTTATTCAGTGCAGGATCACATAATTCACTTGGAGTGATGCTGTGTCTGTTATCAGCAGGTGTCCATGGATTTATTTTCAATAATTGTGTTGAGTGTGATCTCCCCCTTATGACAAAGCACTAAACAGTGATGAATCACCTAAATATACATTCTATCCAGGCATAACACTCCCTTAAAGTTGACAATTTTTAACACAGGCAAGTACACATAAAATATGAATCCATATTTCAATCTGGGCCTCACATGCAAACATTCTGGGCCTCTCTCTGATGGAAGGAGGACATGAAACACAAGGACAACCTGCGTATTTAAATGAGTTTGAAAGAATTTTAAAGGATCATAATCTGTCTTGATGTTGACACAGATAGAGGCAAGAGGACATAACTTACTAAATTTCAACATGGTTCTCTGTTTGCCCCATAAGCAGTCAGCAAAAAATGAAGACATCCATTAGAGTGGGCGATATTTATTTCAAGCTCAAGATTATTTTTTCCTGTTGGTCTTTAAGACTATTTTGCACTGAAAAATTCAAACAAACACATTTCCCTTTTTAAAAACACATCAACAACAAATCACCACACCAAACTCTGTTCTCAAATTCAACTTTTGAAAAGTTAAAGTTAAAAGTTTCTTTAAGTATCAATTACTTAGCACTTTGAGATCTACATGAACCACTCTTCACATCGGCATAAATTAGATGCACAGAACAGCACCTATTGAAACAGAAAATAACTCACTTTTAACGCTGGTTCACCAAAACTGTGCTCAAGAATACCAGAAGTTGAGCTTTCATTAAAACAACGTTATGACTGGTGTGTTCACTGCATACACTGAGCACACACCAAACTCCCTGAGTTACCATAGGACAGGTTGCTGACAAACACTGTAGAATTTAAAAGTTTCTCTTTTTAAACGGAGTCTGGCGCAGTGCTGACTCCTCATAAAACCCACCAGGGCTACATGACATCACTTCCAGCAAACTTCACGGAGAACAATGAGGATCTGTTTTAACCTTTGAGTACCGAGCGAGGACCATTTGGGGTTCCAGCGAGAAAGTTTAGCGAAGAGAGTGTCGCAGAATGCACTTTTCAGAAACGAATATATTGAATGTTACACACATGTTACATACCCAGTTAAAGAAGAGAGTCTGAGCAACAATATCATGTAAGCCATTTTACACACTCCAAACACAATTCTACACAACTAATATACTCAACTAGAAGATGTAAGGCAAGGCAAGGCAAGTTTATTTGTATAGCACATTTCAACAACAAGGTAATTCAAAGTGCTTCACATAAAACCATTAAAAGCATCAAAACATAAAGCAAAAGAAAAGGAGATTTAAAAACAATTAAGAACATTCATTAAAACATTAAAAAACAGTGTAAGAAATAAAATGCAGCAGTAAAATGCAGAAATGCAGGAAATTGATTAATATATTAATTGAATGTGGTTCAATTAAAGGCAGCAGCAAACAGAAAAGTCTTGATCTTAAATCTTGATTTAAAGGAGCTGAGTGTCTCAGCAGACCTGCAGCTTTCTGGGACTTTGTTCCAGATATGTGGAGCAGAAAAACTGAACGCTGCTTCTCCATGTTTAGTTCTGACTCTGGGAACAGAAAGTAGACCGGTCCCAGACGACCTGAGGGGTCGGGATGGTTCATAAGGTAGCAGCAGATCAGAGATGTATTTTGGCCCTAAACCATTCAGTGCTTTGTAAACCAACAGCAGGATTTTAAAGTCAATTCTTTGTTGGACAGGAAGCCAGTGCAAAGACATCAGAACTGGGGTGATGTGATCCACCCTCCTGGTCTTAGTGAGGACTCGAGCTGCAGCGTTCTGAATCAGCTGCAGCTTTCTGACGGACTTTTTACAGAGACCTGTAAACACACCGTTACAGTAGTCCAGTCTGCTGAAGATAAATGCATGGACAAGTTTTTCCAAATCCTGTTGAGACATAAGTCCTCTAATCCTTGATATATTCTTCAGGTGATAGTAGGCTGATTTTGTAATTGTCTTGATATGGCTGTTCAGGTTGAGGTCTGAATCCATAACTACACCTAGATTTCTGGCTTGGTTTGTGGGTTTTAACATCAGTGATTGAAGCTGAGCGGTGATTTTCAATTGTTCGTCCTTGGTACCAAAAACAATTACTTCTGTTTTATCTTTGTTTAATTGAAGAAAATTCTGGCACATCCAGTTGTTGATTTGTTCAATGCAGTTACCCAGCCCTTTTATGGGATTATAGTCCCCTGGTGACATAGTTATGTAGATTTGTGTGTCATCTGCATAATTATAATAATGCACTTTGTTGTTTTACATTATCTGAGCTAGTGGAAGCATGTAGATGTTGAACAAAAGAGGCCCCAGTATTGAACCTTGGGGAACACCACATGTCATTTTAGTCAGCTCTGATGTGTAATCAGCTACAGACACAAAGTATTCTCGGTCCTTCAAGTAGGATTCAAACCAGCTAAGTGCTGTGCCAGAAAGTCCTACCCAGATTTTTAGTCTTTCTAGGAGTATGGCATGGTCGACCGTGTCGAATGCAGCACTGAGATCCAGTAACACTAAGACTGAACTTCTGCCATTGTCTGTGTTTACATGGATGTCGTTGAAAACCTTAACAAGAGCAGTTTCAGTACTGTGGTGCTGTCGAAAGCCTGACTGGAAGACATCAAAGCAGATATTTCCGGCCAAGAAGTTGTTCAGCTGTTGGAAAACCACTTTTTCCATTATTATACTTAAAAATGGGAGGTTTGATATTGGCCAATAATTTTTCATTGTTGCGGAGTCTAAACTAGCCTTCTTTAGGAGCGGTTTAATAACTAACCTTGGAAATGTTTACACCTTTGGTGATGATTAGGTCCAGAGTGTGCCCCCTGTTGTGGGTGGGTCCTGTCACATGCTGAGTCAGATCATAGTTATCAAGGACACCACATAGTTCTATAGTCTCTCTGTCCTGGGGATTATCAACATGGATATTAAAATCACCAACAATAACAACACAGTCAAAATCAATACAGATTACAGACAGCAGTTCAGTAAACTCATCAAAGAAGGTTGCACAGTATTTAGGCGGTCTGTAAATGTTTAGGAATAAAGCTTGAGTGGAATTCAGAGCCACATATTCAAAAGAACTAAAATGACCAAAGGGCATCTGCTTGCATTGAAGAGAATCATTAAATAAAACAGCAACTCCACCTCCTTTCTTATGCGCTCTTGTTTCACTCATGAATCTGAAGTTGTGAGGTGTTGATTCAATAAGAACAGCTGCACTGTTATCTTGATTTAACCAAGTTTCAGTTAAAAACAAAATGTCCAGTTTGTGCCTAACAATAAAATCATTGATTAAAAATGTTTTTCCTGACAGAGACCTGACATTTAATAAAGCTAAGTTTAATGTGGTTAAAGCTTTCTTTGCCCAATTTATTTGGACAGGCTGACGAGGAATGTATGCTCAGTTTGATAAGTTTGCATGTTTACTCTTGTTTCTTCGCAGCCTCACCTTTCTTTTTCTATCAACTATCAGGACAGGAATTGAGAAGGCTAGCTGCATACAGGGCCCCAACTTTTCCTGGAGTCATTGGTGTCATTAGCCTTGTAGCCTGGACCCAGAAGACATAAATTATTGCCTTTATCAGGTAGGGGAGACAGAGGATGGTTGTCGAGCCGAGGTGGAGGTGGGGGACGGGCAGGGCTCTTTAACTTCGCCGATTGTGTCAAAACTGGCTGAGGACTTGGAGACAGTTTCGGGTACCACAATATCACTTATTTTTCGCCATGACTCGGCAAGCTCAGAAATCAGAAAGCAAGAGAATTCGACACAGATTCCGTTACAGAGCTATGAGCAAACAAGCACCAGAACCACAAACCGCTTTAGCAATAATAATCATAAATGCTTGTTACCGTGAGCTGATTTCGTGAAGAGAATGGATAAATTCCCGGTTATTTCCATTCAAATATGTGTTCAACGTCTATCCTGTTTGTCATTGAACTGTTTCCTTGAAGAAAGGGGGGTCAATCTAACTTAGGGGAGCTGGGGGAAGGGATTTGACTTTCGGCATATCGGATTTTACGCTTCGCGAGGGACGGCGCGGTTTTGATTCTGACTGGCTAACGATTCTGTTAATCAATCCCACGTTGTCCCAGCTCAATTCTATGGACTCTGATGCGTCAAAGGAGGGTTCATTGACTGAAATCTACCAATGACAGGCTGAGATAGGCCTGCATAGATACAGGGAAACTGGAATTCAGACGAGACAGCTCCATGGATCAGAGAGACAAACAGGCTCAGATTATAGCTCTCAAAATGAAGCCAAACTGCTGTATTTGGATGGATTGAACACTATTAGTGATAAAACAAGTGAAATATATAGTTATATAGTCTATACAATTACAATGGAACAGCTGGTTCCAAAATGACAATTTGGGTGACCTCGCCTGATCTCTCTGTACTAAAACCTCTCTAATTTTGTTCTGCTTCACTTTATTAAAGTAAAACTTCTCACAGAGACTGTTGACATGTTGTGCTATGATTTGGAAGACGTTTTAGGCTTGCAGCTGCATCATTCCAAAGAAATAATAACAATAAAAGTGCTTTTTTTTCAGGCGAACCTAAAACTTTTCAATTTGAGCTGTGTGCCATCTTCATTTACTCTTAACCAGTAAGATATAGACTGATATTTACACATCTGAACAAATCTAACAAGTGTTACCTTTATTGTTACATCAAAATTATTCAAATAGACCTTGTAGTTCCAGAAATACACTCTTTGTAGTATGGGTATGCAATTTTCAAGCAGAGGCCGAAAAAATAGGGCTAGGGTCCAAGAGGTGAATATTCTCTGGTCTAGCTCTGACAAAACCACACCAACACTGAATCCGTCAGCACGTTAGCGTGTTGTTCACTAGTTTGTAACCGCTGTCCACAACTTTGACTTCACTTCACCTGTTCCTCCCCTGCTACGGGGAGAGCACACTCGGTGAAACATGAGGTTTTAAAGACCAATACCAGACCGCTTAACAGTGGCGATGTCTGTGGGTGTTGGATCTATTATCTGCACTTGTCCTCGACTCTGGCAGCTTAAAGTAGAGATAGACAGTTTATTGCGTTCGGGGAGATTTGTATATGGCAGCGCTGCTAATCATTTAGCAGTATGTGCGTCAACACAAGATGTGTATGTATAAATGAATGTGTGTGTGTGTATATATATATATATATGTGAAAATACTGTATAAATTGACTGTGGAAAGGAAGTGAAAATAAAGGCATGTGAGAGAAAGTATGAAAGTATAATGTTTATTCATGTGAGAGGTCCAGAATGATGTATAGCTTATACGGCAATTTATACACATCTGCACATGGACACAGTTTTCTCTCTCGTACATAATTAATGCAAGAGTAAACTCCTGAACTCAATGAAGAGGAGACTTGTAGCTCAAATTACTATGTCACATCCCTAAAACCTCATGATGTGTTGTCATAATGTACATTTAATCCTTTTTCTGCATACCTTTAATACGTATTACCAGTAGACATCCCCTTCATGTCTTCCTTAAGCCTTTCACGTTTTGAAATGCATTAGCAACACCACACTTGAGAGATCAGCTCCTTAACTGCAATCATTTTCACACACTGAATCCAAAGTGGGTTAACAACCAATTAGGAGAAAATAGCTAAAGAGCAAGGGAAATAGCCAGCGGGAACTTTAAGACCACATCATCAACAGAAGACAAAGACAACACAGGTGACAGGCCTGCATGGATCAAACGAGCAGCACATGAAGCTGCAGACAGTCACAAAGCTCGGCTTCCTCAGTATTCTATGAGCGTCCCTGCAAACATCACACTTCCAAAAAGAATCTGCTCCGACGGAATCAAAAATAGAAAGACTTGTCTTTCATCTCGAGAAAAAGAAATTGGAGGAATGAGATTTTGGATTATATGATGGCATAACGTAACAGTCCACAGTGAGGGAGCATGTTTAATTTGTGCTTCGCTACTGGTTCTGTCATTGTAATGAACACCGAAAGAAATTAGGCTAAATGAGGCCACAGAAGGCCGATCATCTGCTGGCTAACAAGCAGCCCGCATTGCTGAACATTAGTAATGCAACAGTATAACTTCCCTGGGACACACACCTCCGACAGGCTTGATCAATTTTGATCCCGATGAAGAGATATTATCTTTAGATATGCGACAAGCACCTGAAAACCTGTTTCCTAGGTATATCTCACTTTTATATTAGCGATAGGCACAAGTAGTGAATCTTCCAAAGGAAGATGTGACAGGCTAATCCACAGAGAGGAATGATCCTCATGAGCCTGACAGTTTGAGGTATTCGGAAATGTCGGCAGGTACAACTTGTTTACATCATTATGCTGCATGTGTATTGCAGTGTGTTTTCCCTTTCTGAGACATCATTATAGAATTCATTTTCTGATTAAAAATGTAACTTCAAAACAGCTACATCTGTGGCGAGAAACTTTTTTTCGTTCCTCGTCGTCTTCTGCGCTCGGATCATTCTCTTCTTCTTCCTGTAATGCAATGGTGCCAACAAGATCTGTTCCCCTGGAGAAATCTGGTCTCACGGGGTTACAAAAATGAGATGTGCGAAAAAACAAACAGTCCGTAATGCCTTGCAGAACATGAACACGACACATTTCCCTGTTCTGGGAGCCTCAGAATGTGTGCTAATATTCCGCATTTCATATTTGTTTATTCTGCCTTCTTATGCCCCAGGAAATGGTAATCGTTGTTTGTATATGCATGTTCGGGCATGATGATATTTTCTCTCCTCCATCCAAGCACAATTATCAAGCAGTATAGGAGATAACAGTGTTTGCTAGCAGCAAAGGCATACTTTTGATTAAAAATAAATAATGGGGAGATATTTTAAACACCTAAAGCTTTGCACAGACACAGTTGTTACTGATCCCCACCCGGAGCAGAGGCTTCCCTTCGCATGACTAATATCGCTGCACTTTCTTTCTGCGCTTGGAAAGCTGCTAAACAACAACCTGAGATGCATCCAAGGTTTCTGTCTTTGAACTGTGAACTCTTTATCCTTCCAAATCATGTGCAACACAGAAGCTCATCAATTGTTCAGAATTGTGGGTTTTTTATCAAAGGATGAATCCGATAATGATGGAAACAACAAGGACAACACCAAGTGTGTTCTTAAGAATTGTGTATATATACATTTTTGTATTGTTTCAAACATTTCTTTTAGTCCCAAACAGAAAACAAGCCCACACTCATAGTTGTGTTTGAAACGCACAGAAACAGTTGAAACGGGAATAAATAATACAGTAACCGTCTGTAAAGGTACATATCTGTCCAACTCTACGTTTGACAGAGGAATGTGTGCACCTATTAGGTTAGCTGTTCACAAACAACCTTGAAGAAAATCGAGATATGTTGTTACTATGGAGTGGACTGACTCTGGAGATGTGTGAAAATGTGAGACTCTTCCACAGCAATCTGAAAAAAAAATGTATTGTGTAGCAAGTTGAGTATTCCAAGTTATACTATTCATAAAATATGTTACGTATTACATAGTGGAATGCTGTATTTTAATCTCAGTGATCATATCCATGAATTAGCTTCCAGACCAACGGAGCATAAATCACCTTGTTCAGTGATGGTCTCTGGCGAACGCATATAATCTAAAAATGATATTGTTTCATTATTAATAACAATAACCTGAATCCTCATACTGATAAGATAAGCATGAGTGCTTTTGCCTTTTCCACCACAGACATTTCAAAGCTGCTGCAACGCACAGTGAGCCAGTAATGCTGCAGGTAACTTTGTACCAATGATGGGCGTTTATATGCCTCTGGTGCAGAGGACAGTCATGACCGTCCGTCCTTGTATGTACGTCGGTTCATTTCACCAACAACAATGAGGTGAGCCAACTTCATGCATGCAACGCGAGCTGCTCTGACACGGTTGCTGCAGTAGGAATGTGGAGAAAGTCACAGATTGCAGCTTTAACTTTTTCTTCAGAAACTTAACAAATGTCCTTGCTGTTTGTTTCTCTTGTTATCTTGAGTGTAGCAGGCAGAGGGCTGACTGGTGATCCTGAAGCTACTCTTCCAAGTCAGATGTCTTTGACTCATGGCAGACACTGCTGGCATCATTCTGGTTGTTGTTTGGGGCATATGCATCTATGATGCCATCTTCTCTCGTTTGGTCAACGCAGCCTCCGTAAAAACACACACTCACTGTACGATCAGGACAGCAGTACAGTACAATCCTTTACAAACTGTAACTACATGAGGCTTGTAACTGCAGTATTTTGAAGCATCTGTTGATCACTGCGTCTCTATTCTCAAACTGTAACACACAGCCACATCCTCTTGATGCCTCCATGCTCTCTGCACGTCTCCAAACTGTGTCTGTCCATCGGCCGTGTCTGCTGCCCCATCGAAGTATTTACAGGAGGACAAGCCCACTGGCCTAATTGGCATGGCCAGTGATGGAGCATATGCACTATCCAGTGGGAGCCCAACTGACAGAATCCCTCACTGATGACTGCCTACATGGTCTCCATATGTGGCAGACAGAAGGGCCCGTACGCTTGCTGCCCTTCAACTAATGAAGCCAAGTCACCCGGCGTATACCTCAGCCTTTTAGAGGCTGAGGTATACTGAGGTATTGAAAGAGCACTGCCTCTCACAGCGCGCACACAAACACACACACACATACACACAGAGGCCGCGAGCTCAGAGTTGTAAAAACTGCTCCCTCACCTTCACCTACATTCCGGCGGATACGCTGATTCAGAGATGCTAAAACCATAATTGCACCATTACCCTCACCTCTCTCTCTCTCTCTCTCTCTCTCTCTCTCTCTCTCTCTCTCTCTCTCTCTCTCTCTCTCTCTCTCTCTCTCTCTCTCTCTCTCTCTCTCTCTCTCTCTCTCTCTCTCTCTCTCTCTCTCTCTCTCACACACAGACTTGCAGGAGAAAATGGTGTTGAAATATGTCGGGAGAAAGAACTAAGGAGAGGAGTGGGTAAAAGGAAAGTGAGGGTATCCAGAGAAAGAAGAGAGAAGCTGCGTGGTGCGAGTGTGAATTCAGCCTCCAGCTGGGCAGCTAAACGGACTTGGTCAGTCATTAGCATGCAAAGGTCTAGCATGCAAAGGTCTAGGACATTTAAGGTTATTCATTCCACAGAATAAACCTTCCCACACTGAGAACGCCCAGCTCCTTCCTGAATCACTCTTAATGCCTTTTTACTACTTGTGGTTATTTTCCACAACACACCCCTCAACAACACTCCAGAACCCTGACTTTTTTGGTGCTGCAGATGTTAATACGCTTGATCACAGGAGCCCCAACCTCGCAATGTAATTTCACTACCCAAGGTGCATCTGTTCTGCTTGTACTCACAGGAACCCCACTGTGGTGGAACTGTTTCACAAAGTCACACAAGTCATACAGCGGCTCGGCTGCTGCCTCAATAACAGGCAGCGGAGGTATCAAAAGGCAGCCCGGCACAGCATGCCGCACGACTTTAAGGTAACAAGTACAAATTGGACTCCGGTTGTTTATTTCACTCTATGTACTGGAAAATATCTGCGTGCATTGCCTGCCTTGTCCATACAGCCGTTTCCACCCGATGGCAAAGATGGAGATAAGGATGTAGCGGCGCATCACAAGCGATGCATTATGTGAACAGATGTTTCTCCATTGGCAGCATCTCTTCGCCCACGCCACATCACCAGACCATTGTGCTGCAAGTTATCCACAATTCATATCGGCTCATCAGATAACTGTCAAAGTCACAGCGAAGTATCGCTGGGGATTTTCATACAGTGTGATGAAAATGAAACATCACTCATGAGCAAGAGAAGTATAAGCACTACACAACTGTTAAAAGGGACTATATTGAACTGAAACTGCAGCATGCCCTGTGAAGATTTCATTTTCCTCTCCTTCTAAATTGTATTCATTTCAAATACACCTCCAGTCACAAAGTAAATAGATTGTGAGTTTCCGTGCTGCTTTACTTCTGTTACGCTCGAAGCAAAATGTGATGTTTTCTGCTTCTGTTCTTCCCTCAAGACTTTGGCTGACCCACTTTCCCTCATCCCGTGTACCTTGAGGGTGTTAACGGCATCAGGAATATTTACAGTGGAGTGTTTAGAATCAATTTGATATAATAAAGTAATGAGTTTGAAACAATTAGTGGGGGATCACATTAAGCAATAATGTATGGTAGTATACATGGCAAAAATGTCATTGGAGCTTTCAGCAGCTCACAGAGTGGAGTGGGTGTAGACACCAGGTGGGGAAACACTGACGCCTGACCACAACTGATCGATACCACTAAACTGCCTGTGCATTGTCTCATTTATTTGTATCATTACTGTGGATGCTCACAGAAAACAAAAGAGAATTCCCACATACAATTCACCTCTGCAACACCTGGCGATTATCTGACGTTTCTCAAGGTACACTTATACATACACACATGTACAGCATACAGTATTTGACGAGAGAAGAAGAGGAGTCCTCATTTGTTTTCTCTGGGTGTTTTTACAATGGGAAAGTGGATCTTTCAGATCAGTTTGAGGAGTGTTCAGTGTGGGACTAGCACTGCTCTGGTCTTTGTCTTGACTTGGTCTCAACCCCTCAAGGTCTTCGTCTTTGATGTTTTGTCGTATTTTGAATTGGAGCCTCTGCAGAAGAATTCCTCACCCAATATGTTCCACTAAAGTTAGGTATGCGACGAGATGCATAAATCCCCCGTTTTTGTTATACCAGCGTTCACCCTGACTGTAAGAGAGAGGGAGCGACATTTCAGTGAGATTGGAAAAAAAGTCACAATATTGTAAGCAAGTTTGTATGATTGACTGAAGTGGAAGGTTGATGTGTTGATACAAAAAATGTGACAATTAATCATGAAGTGCATGAGGTGAATGAATATATCTTGTCCTATGGGCCGGCTGCCTGGTCAACCAGTCTGCAATTAGATCCATTGAGGATCTTTACAATTGGACCTTCAAAATCCCACCAACATTGCGTCATTGTCAGGAAATATAACGTATTCACGGTAGTTACGTTGTTACATTATTTTAACTTAACCAAGTAGTTTTGTTTCCTAAACCTAACCAATCTTTTCACAACGTGGCATTGTGTGTTTCTGCAAGTGTGATACGAGGCTGATACCAAACGTATTCATGCAACGTATCTCTGGCTCAGAGACATTCAACGTATCCGTGGTTTGCCAACATTTTGTGTCGGATTTCTTTATAATATGTCTGCATGAATATTTAAAGAGAGGTCACTCAACCCAGACATCAATGGTTTTGTCTGATAATTACTTTACAGGTGAAAGGTTTTTCAAAGACCAAACTACCTTGATGGATACAAGGGTATTTTGTTGTTTGTCAATTCTGGCTTGATACTGTTTACCTTGCTCAGCAACATTTGAGCAATAGGCCTGTGTATTGACTGCGAACCTTCTCTTGTTCTGCAGGTGATTTTGATGCTGACCAAACTCTTTGACTTCAACCTCAACAGTGTGACAGAGAGTTCATTATGGAGGTAAGCTTCTCACACTACATGACATTTCTAGATAGGCCTAGAGCAGTTAAGGAGTTCGACATGACAAATTGGCCAGATGGGACTGTTTTATATATGTCTTGTATTCCTGTAGTTTGAACTGCTCCCAGCACTGCTCCCAGGAATAACGAATACTAATGTTCACAAGGATCTCATATTGTGAATTAAAGAAACATCCAAAGCTTGAGAAAGAGGTCAAAAAGAGATTTTTCAAATGGCAAGTTTGAGTAGCCGAATGTCTTCAATCAGTTTAATGTCTGTGGGCACCCGAAATCCCTCACATGAAAGCCACTAATCAACATGACTGGAGCTCTCAAAGTTATCCAGTAAATTACCTTGACCAGCCTTGAACTTAGCATAGCCTTGCTTAGAGAGTCATGTCTGACTCGATCCTGATGTAACTTTGGTAGATGCCTGTTAGGGAGTAATGGAGCTGTATTAATGTATTGAAGAAATAAAATTGTCATAACAGAGAATATCTGCACAAGTAATAATCATGATTCATTTTCATTCTTTTTTTTTATTGCTTATGAACTGTCATACCACAGACACGAACAGTTCTGTCTTGGAAAATCAGTAGGCGGAGCAAGATTAACTACAAGAGAAGGACTGTTCAGTCGCATGGTGTTTAATCTCACGACATGTTTTAAACTAGAACAATTCTCAAACTTGCTGAAAAGACATTAAGATGTATTCATGACAGCCATCTCTGCAAATTGCTTGTAATAACTGACTGTAATGGATTGTACCAATCAGACAAATAGCTACTTTGTGAGAGATGTTTACAAAAAGCTGATTTAATCGTCATAATAGTTGGCACATTCAGATTTTTCCAGTGAATGATATATTTTTCAAATCAACCTTAAATACCAGTAAAAAAATACTTGAGATTTGTTGTTTGCTGTTTGCTGTTACCTTTCTAACTGAATTTCTATGTTATGTGGACCTCTGTGCAAGATCACTGAAAATGTGTCTGAAAGCAGAACAACCTCAAGTGGGAAAAAAACTAACAACAATTCAACAAGAGTATGCAGAAATTTAAAACTGAAAAGTTAAGAAAGTTACAATGTGACGAACTAAACCAAACAAAAATCAAATACAAACTGTACTCTGTGTGTTCGGTGTTCCATATTCCAGTGGAGATCCCAAACTCTGAAAACATATCAGATATGTCAAACATAATTATGAGAGCGACACATGTGTAAAGAAATGCACAAGACATCTAGATGATTTCCATTTGATGTAATGGTGCAGCCCTAAAAAGATGGCATCTTGGATTTGAATGTTTTACTTACATCATGAAGCTTCAACGAAGTGCTGAAACAAGCTCATGCTGCGCATTTGATACTAACTGTCAGTGAGTGTCAGTGTGGAAATGTGTATTTTTTTCTGTGTATGAACTGAGAGCAAAGTGAGGGGTCATAAGGTAAAATCAGTGAATTCAGTTAATATTATATTCATATGATGTCTAACATTGACAACATTCTGTATGAATACCTAATTCAGTTCATGAACAACTGACAGTGAGGTCAAGGCATTCAGTTACCTACCTCTCATTACTTTATAAAGTCTCAGTTCCATCAACTTTTTACTGCTGTCGAGATGGATAAAGTACTCCTAAGGATATGGAAGGTGAAATAGCTGTTTCAGGTATATATATACCTTTCAGCTTATATCTCTAAATGAAAGGTTCTTTAAAAGGTTTCTTTGCAAGTCTGAACATTTAATTCCTGTTTCCAAAGTTAATTTTAAGCTGTAAGGCAATAGATTTTGACACATTTTAGACATTTTGTATTAGTGCTTTGAGAAAAAGCTGACACAGCTAAATAGAGATGAAAAACGTTCACTTTATTAATCAGTATGCAGCAAAATAAACATCAGGTCACACAAAAACTCGCTAAAACGCTATAATACTATGCAAACAATCATGTGTTGGGATTCATGCTAAAATCTATATGCCCATAACAGGGTTTATAGCAATTAATATGTAGAAGAGTCGTTATACCTGTATCAATTGATTTTTTTGGTTGCTTGGGTCTACAACATGGACACCTAAAGGTGACAGAGGTGAACCAACCAGTGGCACATTTACACATGAAAAAGGCACAGAGAAACATTCATAGCGGTGTTTGTGTCCACGTGACGAATAAAATACTAATATTCACTCTTCTTTAGGGGAACTGCCGAATGGAGTCACAATTTTCAGTGGGTTTGTTTGCAAGTGACCCCTTTCACAAACACTTTTAATCCATGATTAATATTAAAATAAATAGTTTTTTGCTGCATTAAAGAAATGATTGGGTCATTTTGCCATCTCTGTGGAGCATGCCATGTTGTCCTGCCATCTTGCACAACTCTGTCTCACTCTAACATGAAGGGCAGAATTATGAGCGTTGCGTGTGGAACATATGTCTTATGTTCCCAGGGCCCTATGTTTCCAGGATCCTATGTCCCCAAGGCCCGATGTTACCAGGTTCATATGTTCCCAGGGTCTTACATTCCCAGGGTCCTGTGTTTCCCAGTTCTAGGTTCCCGGGATTATATGTTTCCAAGTTCTTATGTTGCCAGGGTCCAATGTTCCCAAGGTCCTATGTTGCCAGGGTCCTATTTTCCCTAGACCCTATGTTCCCAAGATTCTATGTTCCAAGGTCTTGTTTCCAGGGTTCCATTTTCCCAGGGCCTAATGCTCAACTCCATACTATGTTCCCTTTGACGAGTTCCCACAATAAACCATGCATTTAGAGCCGGGGAACATCTATTTCAGGCTCCCATTATGTGCTATATAGAGCCGGGGAACCAACCGGTTCTCATTCCCAGGTTGTCAAACATATACTCAAACCCAAACCATAGTTTTTTGCTCAACTTATGGTTACCAAGTAGTGTTGTTGCTTAACCTAAGGTGACACCAAGGGTTCCTTACCAAGCATCCATATGTGACGAGTTGGGAAGAAGAACGGGTTGGGGCAACATAGAACCCTTTGTCATGTTCCCATTATGTGCCATTTACATCTGGGGAACATACGAATTACCCTGTTTCGCCCTGCTGCCAATATATATGCTGAGCTATGTCACACAGCTCAAACACAGAAGAGTAGGATCAATATTTTAATCTCGCCCTCTGTAACAAATGTGCAATTCAACAAAGATTGTTTTTCTCGAAAAGCTTGTCAGAGAGGATGCTTTTTGCTACCCGTGTGTGTTATTCAGAAGGGATTGTACCTGGCCATGAACATGCTTTCACAATCTCAGCAACATGAAAGCAGCAGGACAACGCGGTAAAAAGCAACGCAACCGATAATTGCAAGTAAGATAGCCTCCCACTGAAGGTTTTCCGGGCACGCCCAACTGGTAGGAGACCCCGGGGAAGACCCAGAACACGCTGGAGGGATTACATCTCCCAGCTGGCCTGAGAATGCCTCGGGATCCCCCAGAATGAGTTGGAGAATGTTGCGGGGGAGAGGGAAGTCTGGGTCGGCCTGCTTGTCCTGTTGCCACCGCGACCCGATCCCGGATAAGCGGAAGACAATGGATGGATGGTTGGTTTTCTATTAGTCATGTTCGGTTTCAGTGCAGAACAGATCAAATAAAAATGTTTGCTGTGTACAGGGATGTGTACTAAGGAGTAGGAAGGTTTTTTCACCTTGGCTCTGCACTGGTCTACTGTGTGCACAATTCCTGCAATTTGGTCAGATTATGTTCTCATTGCTGTCAAACCACATTATAGGGTTCGCTTGAAAACTGTTTATTTTGGTCAACAGCAGAGTACGATTATTGTGTTCACAACTGCCCAAACAAACCGCATCGGGGGTTGAACTTCATCTGAGTTTAATTAAAACGTGGCTTGTGTAAGTCCTATGAACTGACCCAGCTGATCCCAATTTACACTGCCAATTTTGAGAACCAAACTTGACTAAATAACTATGGCTATATATTTGCTTTTCTTTAACCGACCGTTAGCTTACTAGGCCAATGCAAAACAGTTGGAAACAACAATACCCAGCCCTCACCCAAAGCTTTATGCAACAACACAGTCCAAACCTGACAGGCTCTTACAAAGTTTTAGCTTGGGTAGCAGTAGGTGAACTAAGTGGTTAAGTTACATACAACGAATGAAAATACATTAAAATGCACACATCGATTTAAATTTGCCAGCTTGATGAGAAAACATGACTCTACGCAAAATAAAAAGTAGAAACTAGAAAACATCTTGGATCACACCAGCCACTATGCCAATTCGGGCCAGGATGGTGTGCGGTGGGGGGGCCCTTGCCCTGTTTACACCCCCCTACTTCCGGCGCCCTTGCTCGGACCACACCCACCTTTAAATTCCGCCTTCATTTTGATCTTGTCTATACACGAGTAAAGTTGCATCATGCCAACCCGGGCTCCCATTGGGGAGATAACAATACGATTAGTGCTACTGTCACAGCTAGTAATCAATTACGTTCCTGTTGAGTTCTGGAATCTATAGTTGTTGTTGCATAAACACACATCCTGATATTTTGGGATGTTCTTCTCTTCATCTTCATCCTTACACTCTTATCTCGTGTAGCTTGAAGAGTTAGCCTGCTGCTCAGCAGAAATACTCTCTGAGCTTGCTGAGGGTTTTGTTAATTCATCCTGTCTCAAGCAGTTCTGTTGGTGTTTTCTGCACTCCATAGAGTGACCTCATGTTAACTATCCCGAGATGCATGCAGCTCTCGTCCTCCAAACCATGATAAATCAAACCCTCGCGGAAAATGTAAATGCTGTGTAGTAGCAGCCTATCAATGTATAGTAGACCCTGGAAATTATAATTGAAACTGTATCTAATAAGTCTGTTAATAAGTGGCCATAGACATCATTTTTATCTATCTCAGAGAAAGTAGAAAGGGCTTTTGATCGTCCTCCTAGCATACCCAGAATCCATTTTCCTCAGTGAGTCATATCACTGTAATAGGACTGATATCCTTATTGTGTCCTCGTACAATGTTTCAGTTTCTCCCCCCTTGTTTAATTTAACATGTGGACAGTGAACTGCATTTGGCTCACCTACGGCCCCTGTGAAGCCAACATCCGCACAACAGATGAAATCACAGCAGTGTGGTCACTCAGAGCAGCTTTTTACACCCACACGTAACCACTGAATAGCCTTTCAAAAGCCAGGAGCAAGGCAGACAAGTTTCACTCAGAATCACCGTCCTTGAGAAACTGTCATTTTTTTCCATTAAATGTAACTACCATCATCCCGGTGGGGTTTCATCTGCTGGGGTTGGGCTGTTTTATTGGTTTCTGTTGAAAGTTGCTGTGACACTAAAAATAAGTCATTAGCCCTAAATCAAGTGATCCTGTGACAGGGGCTTCTGAGGAGCTGATCGATAACCTGATGACGTCATGGTGGACTGATCCAGCAGAGTACTCCTGGTGGCAATGTATGGAACTAGTCCGTAATGAATATACACCAGGTTATGGGGGGGGAACAGGTTAATGCATCATTTTCTTTCCGACCTCTTTGGCAAAACATGTATTTTTACATAATTCTACTTCAATTATGCAAATTATAAGATTATTTTATTCCAATGTGATATGTTACAGACTGAAATAAACCTCAAAGGTAAATGAGACAAAATTGCTAGTGTGGCATGAATATTTCCGTATTTCCATGGCAGTGAACTTCAAGCGTGAAGCTCTCAGTAAACTCCTTCAGAACCCTTCAACCAAGGACTTTAGTGTGGATTTAACAGCTACTCAGAGAGAAGGTGGAGAGAAAAAAACATCAGTCAATGTGAGTGATTGCTTCATTTGAAGTCACACAAGGCATTCTATGGTGTCTTTGCTGCATTTTTGGCCTTTTTCTCTATCTTCATGTGGAATTAGAATAGCTTGTTGAGCTGATTGAGCCTCAGTCCGCTCAAAACAAATTTTTGCGTTCGCGTTTTGACCAACATTTGAATATTTCATTCAAAGCTGGTCTTGGTTTATAGTCATAGTTTACTTATGTATTGGGATAGAAGAAGCGTGTGGCAAAGAGAGAGAGAGAAATGTGACAGAGTATTCTCAGTCTAATCCTAATCCCATCACACCTTCTCAAAGTGTTTTATGTATTATTAACACTTTGTTAATCTATTTTCATAAGAAATCATTTGTACATGCAAGATTGAAATCAATTTGTGTTGATGGATTTAATTAGATACTGGAGCCGACTCTTCTCAAGTAATACTTTTGTAGAGCTAGAACACAGTTTCCTGTGACCTAAATGCAGTGGCGGGCCGTCAGGGCCTGCAAGGCCTTCTTTGCTGGCCTAAACAGAATCACAAAGCTATTTTATAATTTAATAATTTTTCTTAAATACACTACATGTATTATAATTTATAAAAATATTTTTCCCATTATCTTATTTTCTCATTGCACAGCTACTGTCCTCAGTTGCTCTGCTTCCACTGCAGCTTGTTTTAAGTGGAGCTTTTATCCAATCAGATTTCACCTCCATGTCTCTAGGTAAGAACAGAGCCAGAGGCCTGCAGACTCTCACCTGCAGCCAGTGCAGATCAAAGTAAATGGAGACGATATTGTTGATTGTCATCGTGTTCAACCAATCAGATCTTTAGTTTGACATGTTGGGCGTATTCTTTGACTGTCAGAGCCTGCGTGCCGGCCTATAATGACGTCAGCATAAAATGCCGCTTAGTGTCCATGCCGCGAGGTGCAGAGTGTGCTGTGATTGGTCAGTGGGCGAGCACGTGACTATCATGAAACGAAACTTAACAGCCAGCAGAGGCTGATGGGTAGTGAATCACATCACGTGATGCAGCTCAGCCAATCAAATATAGGCATTCTGACTAAGTGATATGTACCACACACCATGACACAAGGTGCTGAGACGAGGAAATACATTGCAGAGCAGTACATTCAATGGTCGAGTTGTGAAAGTAAAATCCTAAAACAATCTCTTTGGGCTTGTCATTTAGGAGTGATGGTGGGTCCCACAGCCAGACCAGCTGAGAATCACTGTCCTCCATGAGCGCAGAAAACATTATATTTTCCTGAATATGAGCTTCTGCATTTTCCAAACGCTCTAGTACTTTTCAATATATTGCAAATGTATTGTAAGTCTCGTACCGAACGGTACATACATAGATACGTACATTTACTACGTACATAGTTACAGCCTTAGAAAATAATAACTGTGGCGCCATCATGTGGTTATAAGGAGGTATTTCAGCTGCAGGACAACAGTGAATGCCTAGGTATAAAATGCACGGCCCGCCACTGCCTAAATGTAGAAATCTTAAGTTTAAACACAGAAAAACTTGTATACTGCATGAATTTACACCCACATACAACTTAAAAAAACATAGTATTTTTCTAACCATTTCGTTTAAGCAGATTGACGAGTGATTGTTAGCAGTATCTGTCATCCACAGCTGCTTTTAAGACTCAACCGCTTATCAAAGTGATAATCTGAAGGCAGCGCAACAGTTATGTGTACTGTATCTGTAGCCTCTCTTTTGAAAAGAATTCATGCACAATGTCCCACCATTAAATTATTGGACAATCAGCTCCAGGCTACAAACCTGTGCATCAAACTGGTCAGTTTTATTCTGTCCGGTTACATATTGTAAACCATCGAGAATGGTGACGTCCACAAGGTTTTTCAGTTACTCACTTTTGGACTCACCTGTTATGTAGGTTTTGTTTTGAACGTTTCTTCATGAAACTCACAGGTAATTATCCTCTTTCTGCTCCTTGGGTCCTTCCTCTGTCCGTCCTTCAGACCATTACGTATTGCCGTTGGCCTACACTCAGGGCACTTCACCTTGCAGCCCTTTTGTGCTGCATCAGGAAGGGCATCTAACCTATGTCAAATCAAAGGATGTGCATCATAAAATCAGATTTCCATACCGGATCAGTTGAGGTCTGCTTTACCAACTAGATGGAATGGCGATCCTTGATGGGAACAGCCAAAGAACAGCTGCAACTGATGTTTTATATCATGTATTATTCCGGAATTATTAAGTTTCAAAGTTTAACTTTAAAATCTCTATTTTAGTATAATTTGTGTGATTGCATTGCTATTAGTAAATCCAATAATTGAAGTTGTATTGAATCACACTGATAATGGACATCTGGAGGAAAGGTTTCAGGGATGTGTTGTTGTGCATTACGAACGCAGCAGCTGAAGTCACCACACGGTGACCGTAATGATGTGGCTGCTGTTCTCCTTCTGGGATCCATGTTGCTGCGTTGAGCACAAAAGGGACTTAACTACGTCGGTGCTCTGTCCCCTCTGTCTCCTCTCACTGAATTCTCAAGGGTGACTTTTAATTGCAACAAGTAATTCATCAAGTGTTCATCCAACCTTTCTGATTAAATTTCAGGTCAACTGACTACGGAGCAACGTACCAGAAGCTGAATGACAAAGTAGGATCGAAGACAATACTCAGTTATTTGTACGTGAGTCCCAACAACAAGAGAAAGGTATTGTTCCACTTTCATTTCCTTTGAATTTGTTCGATGAATTCATTGTGTGCGTCCCTCTGTCACTTTCTGCAATGTCAGTGAGATGCATTGAACACAAACAATGTAAATAAGAACTGGACGTGGTTCATCGATCAGCTGATTCCCTTCTATTGGCAAATATATTTTACTGCAAATATAAATGAAGGTTTTCTTTGACTAAAGTGGTCCTGACTCAATTACAATGTTTGTTGAGGTAATAAATCAAGTGAGAAGCAGGGTCATTATCTTATAGACTTCTGTACAATCAGACATCCGAAATAATGCCACTTTAAGTCACTTCAGCGTTGGCTTCACTTTTCCGACCTGGAGGTTGCTGCCTGATTGAGCAGTACTTCATTTATTAATCCACCTAGACAGTTAGCTTGGAGCAAAATGAAATACTCTCCAATTTCTAAAATGAATAGCTTGGCAATAGTCCCTCTTTTTCTTCTGGAACTACATCAATTATAAGCAAGACAAAATGGGGAACAGACAGAGATGGGTTCATATTTGCACCCTTTCCCTTTCCTGGGTTTGGGTCAATTCATGGTTAGAACTATCCCGCTCGGTTCCCTCAATAGTCTCACCTTTCTCCGCTGACACCGCTCTAATCCGAAGCGGCCATTTTCTCAGAGTTAATTATTGTCAAATATTGAAGATGAAACGCAGCGCCACCTCAGATCAGAATCCCGGCTGCCCCAGCTGATCCAGTTAGGTGGTCCGTCAGTGACTGGGACATCCCTGCGGTCGGTTAAAGGTGAGGAGCCAGCCGTAAGTGAGTGAAGCCTGAACATAGAGGCTACACAGGGCGGCTGGAATGTCCTTATGTTGTTATCAGGGGAGGATTTAGGATTTAGGAATCGAGCAGACGACGATACGCATAGCAATAAAGAGGAGAAACATAAGAATAGAAACACATCAGTAAAATGATAGAGAAGTGATAGAAACAGAAAGTTGCCTCATGAAAGAGTATATGCTAATAGAGGCCAAGTCGATGTAAGGGGGATTAACAAGTAATTAAAAAGTACAAACAGTGCAAGAATAATTATTAATATGGATATTATAAATACAAATTGGAACGGATTACTATGCAGATTGTGCATAAGGCTAATATAGCTAGTTACAGTCCAAGCAAAAGTTGTTTAAAAAGTGCAAAAACAATGAATACTGTTGGAAATATAAAATACAAAAATAAATTTCTGTGAGAAATATACACATAAATATGCATTTTGCAATAAAACAGAAAATGCCTTACCAAACCTTTTGTAGACCTTGTGTGTCAGGCTACGCCGTAGTCCTGTATCTGTTCTCCACATTCCCTCCCCAGTTTACCATGTGCCAGATTCTGTATCTTGATGAATTGTATCTGTGTGACACATCCAGGGTGTATTTATTCATTTTTTCTCCATTTTCTGCCAATTGCCTTTCATATTATCATTTGATTCAGTTATATTCACATATTTCCCCTATTAAGTAGAAGTCCTCTGGTATCTTGACCCTACTTCTGTGGACTGGGACACATTATTTCCAATCCCCAATACTCTGAAAATTGTCCCATTGGACCAAAAGCCTCTCTGTGCAACAAACAGGAGGACATGGTTAGTTGTTATGAAGAACATCATCTGACCTTTACCACTTTTTTTCCCTACTGGCCAAGGTCTGACCCGCCCTCTGCCTCTTAATACTCATTCCCTTTGTTGGTTGGGTTGGTAAGGTTTAGGCACAAGGCATGATTACTCAGGGTTAGTTTAAGAATATCAAGGTAAACCAATCAGATGGACTATAGTTTGGAACGGGGTTTCCCACTTCTAATGAGCCGTCAGAACAACGCCATGACACCTAATCACCAACGCTGAGCCCAGTGAGTGAGTTGGTGTCCCAAGTGAAGGGGTTCGAGTATCTCCGGGTCTTGGTCTGGAAAGAGGGTAAATAAAGCATGAAGTCAACATGTGGATGAGTGGTGGCATCAGCAGTGATGCGTTCCAAACATGGTCACGAGTTTTGGTGTCGGAAAGAATGAGTTCACTGTAACAAGCGACCTTAATGATGGGTTGGCCCAGCAACTTCCATTGCCACCAAGTTTGCCTGCAAAATTTAGATTGGATCTCACATGACCTGAGAATAATCGAGAGTGATTGTACAAGCTGCATATTTAGTTAGGAAATCTGAATGTTATTAACTGAAATGCTAACTCATGTTGAAATGTGTGCCTGTGACTTTAAGAGTATTGCAATTTGGACAAGATAAGGGGGCTGCAGTTGTACATGGATGGCTAAAGTGAGTCTGAATGCAGCCTTATCGAACCCAACTGAATTTCACTAGATGCATTTCTATACATGTTTGCATGTTCTAAATTATCGCCATAGAAAAAATAAATGCCCTTGTCCGTAAAGAGGACTCCTTCCTAATGGTGAATGGAACCTGGATGGAGGAATGTAATGATTAAAAGCCAGTACGTTTTTAATCATTTATCAGCTGGTTTTAAGTTGGATGAGGTGACAGAGGTAAGGTACTTATGCAGGCTAAAAGAAATTAGAGGCAGCACATTCATAAATTATGAGTGTTTAAAAAAAAATTCTGTGCTCGGGTCCATTTGGATACTCAGGTCCATTTGGATCCATTTACTGGTTTCATTACAGCCCTGGGCCATTAGGATTTTGGGCATTTATGTTTTTCTTTTCTTTTATCCATTTGGGGTTTGTATAAGGGGATAATGGGTCCAAACATCTTTGTTATTTTAATCCGTCATCAGTTTCTTGTTAATCAGTGTGCCAAATCAACAAAAGGGTAATAATTAAACTTGATTAAGACACCACATCAATATTTAAATCTCTAACAGATCTGTAATTTAAGTGAACAGTCACACAAGCAAATTCCAATTATCTATGCCTTATACATGTTCACACATCCTCTCTGGGTCTCATTTCTCCATCACATGCAGAGTATCCCCATGTTGCCAAAGCTTGACATTTGTAAAAATATAAACAAGACTAAAAGTCTACAGCTACACCAGCGGCCCCATGAGGCTATCATAATTACATGCAAGTCAAAAAAATGGTGGATGGATGAAAAATAAACCAATAGCTTTGCTATCGTCAGGTTCTTACCACAAGTCTGATTAATAATGTGATGGTGGCGTTTAGGGACCTGAATTATTAAAGACCACCTCAACGTTATCTATTCATTTATCCTTACTTTTTATTGTGTTTGTGTAATTTATTATCACAATGCACAATCTCATCTGCTCTCTGTGTAGGGTTGAGTTCCTCCAACTAACGTTACACACACACACACACACACACAAAGTGAAGTCAGCGAGCAGAGAGGCCATGGTGGAGACAGTGAAGTGAACCAGGTGAAGAGGTCAATTACTACGACACTAACTACGCTCTCTACTGTTACAATAACTCACGATAAAACATCAGTGAGTAAAAACACAATGGTTTTTCAATACAGCTGTTTATGAAACATGAACATGTAAACAAAAGTGAAACCTTTTTCAATTTGCTCTGTCCACAGTCTCTCGTTCACCACGGCTGTGTTTACAGTAGCACAGCACGCTAACTCGTCTGTCCGTCGTCTTACTGGTTAGCCTAGCCGTCCTCCCTCTACCATTTATAGTATATGTATAGTGACGTATGTTGTAAACATTGCTGTGGCTGCTCTAGCAGCTCTCTAATATTTCATTATATTATAATATGAATAAATTCGAATCCTGGTCTTTTAAAAAATGAAAAGAAAGGAATTATTTCGTCATGAAAAAGAACCAATATATCGATAATATAATATCGATATATTGGTTCTTTATTTTTATAGTTCAATACTGGGGCCTCTTCTGTTCAACATCTACATGCTTCCACTAGCTCAGATTATGGAAAACAACAAAGTGTGTTAACATAATTATGCAGACGACACACAAATCTACATAACTATCTCACCAGGGGACTATAATCCCATACAAGGGCTGGGTAACTGCATTGAACAAATCAACAACTGGATGTGCCAGAATTTTCTTCAATGAAACAAAGATAAAACAGAAGTAATTGTTTTTGGTACCAAGGACGAACAATTGAAAATCAGCGCTCAGCTTCAATCACTGATGTTAAAACCCACAAACCAAGCCAGAAATCTAGGTGTAGTTATGGATTCAGACCTCAACCTGAACAGCCATATCAAGACAATTACAAAATCAGCCTACTATCACCTGAAGAATATATCAAGGATTAGAGGACTTATGTCTCAACAGGATTTGGAAAAACTTGTCCACGCATTTATCTTCAGCAGACTGGACTACTGTAATGGTGTGTTTACAGGTCTCTGTAAAAAGTCCGTCAGAAAGCTGCAGCTGATTCAGAACGCTGCAGCTCGAGTCCTCACTAAGACGAGGAGGGTGGATCACATCACCCCAGTTCTGATGTCTTTGCACTGGCTTCCTGTCCAACAAAGAATTGACTTTAAAATCCTGCTGTTGGTTTACAAAGCACTGAATGGTTTAGGGCCAAAATACATCTCTGATCTGCTGCTACCTTATGAACCATCCCGACCCCTCAGGTCGTCTGGGACCGGTCTACTTTCTGTTCCCAGAGTCAGAACTAAACATGGAGAAGCAGCGTTCAGTTTTTCTGCTCCACATATCTGGAACAAAGTCCCAGAAAGCTGCAGGTCTGCTGAGACACTCAGCTCCTTTAAATCAAGATTGAAGACTTTTCTGTTTGCTGCTGCCTTTAATTGAACCACATTCAATTAATATATTAATCAATTTCCTGCATTTCACTACTGCATTTTATTTCTTACACTGTTTTTTAATGTTTTAATGAATGTTCTTAATTGTTTTTAAATCTCCTTTTCTTTTGTCTTATGTTTTGATGTTTTTAATGGTTTTATGTGAAGCACTTTGAATTACCTTGTTGTTGAAATGTGCTATACAAATAAACTTGCCTTGCCTTGCCCATACACTCAGAACATTCCCCTGGTGCTCTCAGTGACATCTAGAACGTCTCTTCCAGTTCATTGTCTATGGAGCAGTTGATGAAGTATTTTAAGATTGTCTTAGACCAGAGGAATCACATATATGAATTTTGAAAATAGGCTTGGTTCCCATTTAATAATGCAGAAGAAGAAATGCCTGAATGTAGGGGAGGGGCGGTGTATCGGTTTCATCACCGTCACCGGTGTCCTCTCTAGATGAGCCCAGCTCATGGTCCATGTGTTTTTCGCAAAGTACTGGTCCAACAGCGTCTCCGCTGCATATTTTCAAACTATCCGATGAGCAAAATTCACTCTTGCGCGAGTAGAATTCGCTCGCAAAACTTTTTCCTGCTCGCTCGCGAGTAGTCTTTCTTTTTGACAGTAAGTGGGCGGACCCAGTCTCCATTGTATCTCTACATCTAATTGGTTACATTCCTTGTCTGTGGATTGACCGGATATCACTCTGACTCAGACGCTAGGTCTGATAGAGGTGGTTTTCAATCCGCCACTAAACACTACTCCACTACATCTCAAGATGTTCTACATTTAAATGTTTCAGACTGTAGAGGCTGATGAAATACAAATTATGTTAATAGCCTTTTGAAATACAATAATTAAAAATGTGTTTCTGTTGGAAATGGAGTGAACTTGCTCAGGTTGGTTTAAATTCACTCCATCATTACAGACAATGTGTGTTTGATAGTCAAACCTCTTGTGACAAACCGCTCAAATAAACTGTTTGATCTTAATTGATTAAAACATGATGTGATCATATTTAATCATACTGTTGTTTACAGAAGAGATATAATGTAGTTGTATAATATGAGCAACAATTTGGACCCGCTCAAGGATCTGGAGCCAAGATTAGGGACCACTGTTTGTATATTAACTGTTTGCCCAACTTAAATCACTGACAAGTAATTAGTGGATGAAAAAGTATTCTGTGTATATGCAGTAAACATACTAATACCATACCGATGAAACAATCCACTACGAGTAAAATACCTGCATTCAAAACCTTAGTCAAGTATGTTATTATCAGCAAAATGTACTTTAAGTACCAAAAGTAAAAGTACCCGTGTAGTAAAATGTACAGTATTTGCCCCTGACCTGTAGTGCAATCTGAAAATCTCCCCCTAGCATCTGAGTCAGAGTGATATCCGGTCTATCCAAAGACGAGGATTGTAACCAATTAGATGTAGAGATACAATGGCGACTGGGTCCGCCCACTTACTGTCAAAAAGAAAAGCTACTCGCAAGCGAGCAGGTTAAAGTTTCGCTCGCGGAGTGATGTAAAAGCGCTCATCAAAGTAAAATACGTGCGTGGCTGTTTGATTTGCGTACGCGTGGATCTCATTTGCGCTTTTGACAGTGATTTGCCTTCATACAGGTACAGTCCATTTATCATTTTCCATTAGTATACAGCATGCTGTTAGCATTTTAACATGCTACAGTAGCATGAATATCAAAGTAGAGGTGAGGCTGACAGGAAATAGTTTTCGAGATATTTTGTCACTAAACAAAGGGCTGGACGTTGAACATTTTAAACTGTTGTGGTATATGAACAGGAGATCACCAATTATTTTTATGTTTGTTAGTACACCGTCCATATATGCTATTTGGGCAGCCTTGACATGGGAACATTTGGGAACCCCTAGCCTAAGCATTTATCTTGTGTGGACAGAATGTGTGCTGTAAATCCAATGGCTATCCACCCAACACATGTTGAGATATTTCACCCTGGTTCGAAGTGTGATTCCGACTGATGGAAGGAGATTGCCATCCTAGTGTGGCTAAAATCAAACACAAGGTAACCTAATTCAGAGAAACGTATTTGAAAACAAACATGGATAAAACTTTCTCACTCAAATACACACACACACGCACAATCTCTGTTCTTCCACCCACATGCAGTTCATTCCGAGCACACAGCTTGCATGTTGGTGAGGGAGGGTAGCAGGGACTGCAGGTTCGTCACTCTCGCTGTCACCCCCGCCATGGCGCCATGTGACTGCTGCGAGTGGCAGACAAAGGCCCCTCTCTTCACTCAGTAGTGGAAGTAAATCAGGCCTCTGTGGCTGCAGGGTATAGAGGGTGTAAAGCACTGGAGAACGTAGAACTGAGGGAGAGAGTGAGTAGGAGATACAAGAGGGGGAAAGAGACCACAAATAAACTGACAGAGGGCAAGTGAGCGCGGAAAAGTAGAGAGGGGAGGAAAAGAGGAAAAAAAGTGACAAAGCAAAAAAAGTAGAGCGATGGCCCAGGGGTCACCCATGGAGAAAACAGTCTGACAGCACAGCAATTACATCAATTTTCATACTGTGGCTTCACACTGAGCCCGTACATGAGAAAACGCATCTCGAGTACACATTAGGGAAAATGATTGGGGGTTTTAGCTTGAGATTTTGTGTGAGAGCACATTATTAGAGTAAATGGCTGGGGATGGTGAGTGCTGGTTAAAAAAACAACAACTGACAGTCTCCTACAAATGGGTAATGCCTCTAATGGTTTGAAAACAAAGAGGAATTTTCCAGAGGAAGCATATGAGTGACAGATGGATTCAGTCTCCACTACTTTACACTCAGTCTGTGAGCTCTCTTTTAGGAATACAGAACTGCTTTTTTCTCAAGAACGTATTGACTAAAACAGCAATTGCCGGCCTCAAATGTTTTCCCGGCAATTCCTCAATCGTATTTGTGTGTGTCTGCCTTCTCGTCTGTGTGTGTGTGTGCCTGCATGTGTTTGCCTGCATGGCGTTCAAAAACAATTACGACCTTGTGTGGCTCAAACGGCAACGACAGGCAGGTGGGTGGAATATGAATTCACCTCAGATGGGGCCTCTCCCACTGTCGAGCTTCAAAGACTCCTGTTTATTGTCTCACTTCTGGATACAAGCTCAGACTTAAAAGTGAACTTTAATATTTCATATCCCCGAACTGTCCACAAAATGCCACAGACAAAGAAAGTCAACCAGAAAAAAATGTTATTCGAAAAAAGAGGGTGTCCAAAGATGTGTGATGCAAATACTTTGAGGAATTTCATACATAAACTCAATATTATATTACATTGAGGTCTTTCTCTGCAGTAGCGGTGAGCGTCACTGTACGGAAGGTTAGGCTTCATATTCATCATCAAAGTATAACAAAATATCTCTCAAGCTTTTTTAAATGGATTACAATATTTGCCTTTGCTTGGACATTTTCCATTAGATTGGTCAAGTCTATCCTATAGTTGGCTGATCGTTGAATCATGTTTTTTTTCTTCTTTTTTTTTTGCTCATTGATCCATATTGTCATTTGCGAGATTGGCTTCCATTCTTTCCACGCTAGACAAAAGAGCTGAGACATCGATATAAACTATGTATCTTCTTGACTTGGCATAATAATGTATTCTATAACAGGAAGTGTTCCATCCATTTTGTCCAGGCCCGGCGCCATGAGGCGTCAGTGCTGTTTGTTGTGTAAGAGGTGTGTGTTTGTGGGTGCGCCGCTGTCCGTAGGACTGAAACGAAGTGGAGAGATGGCCACTCGGTCAACAGCAGAGAAATTATTATGGTCCCACAAATTTGGACGTTGCAACTTAGTCTACATGGGGATTTATTCACGCACAATAAGGAGATTGAAAACATACGTTATTTATTTTTATTTCTCATTAACAGTATTATTAATTGTCCATTAATTCATAATTGACTATATATCATGATGTATTGGGGGAAACCAAGCAATTATGTGTAAAATCTGACATTTAGCAGATTCACTGTTGAATAAATGTTAAAAATGTCTGACATGTCTTGCTTTGTAGATACTTTTTAATCTTAACTGCAGTGGCAATTACCTTGTGTTTCCTGTGGCTACTTCACAATAAAAGCCACCAAGACTGCTTTTTTTTCCCATTATGACGAGAAAAAATGCCTTCTGTGAAAAAGCCTATTAGATAAATGTTTGGACCATCCTGTAAATTGAATCGAGCCTCAAACAAATATGTCAAACTCCAAATTGAAAGAATTTGAGTGCTAGAAAAATTATAATGTGTTAACATGTCTTGAAACATTGTTTACAGAGAACACAGAAGTAACTTTGGTGCTATGACACATTTATGTTTGCCCAGTATTACAATTGAATATTTAAACAGACAGTCAAAAACATGTTGACAGGTTTATGTAACCAGAGTTAGAGACACATACCTGTTAGTGTGCTGAAAATGTAAAAGCCACTTCAGAATGGGCTGAACTCCGTTACCTACTGTGTACTTCTACAGGAAAACATTGTAGTATTACATTTACCTGACAGAGAAATAAAAAAATGAAACTCCACCATAAACAGACACTAAGTACATTTTCGTACATTGTGCTGGTAATGCCTCTATTTCACTCTTCACTTGAATTAAAGATTAGAATGCAGGACTATTACTTTGTGGTATTTTCAGCTTTACTATCACGAGTTTATAATTTAACGTCAGCAAAAATGTTTTGAATACTTTTTCTACCACTGCAAATACCAATATTCCCAGTTTGAGAAAGGATGAAAAAAGAAGCACGACAACGTTTGCCTGTGACCCTCAAATCACTTAATCCAACCATGATTTACGGGAAAAATACCAGGGGCCAACTTTACTGCAACCTGGGCTTGTGGCCCCTAACAGCTATAAATGTATTATGTTTAGAAAATAAAAATATTGAATCACGTTCCTATTCTAACTCATTGTACCACAAAATAACTTACATGGTCACAAAGCACTTAAAAGATATGCAACTCAACTGTATACTACTGACTGCGAATTTATACACAGGACAACATTGTAGTACTACATTTACCTGACAGAGAGACTGTTTGATTCAGATTTGACTCACACAATATAATAATAATAATATATGATGAGTTATTATAAACTATATACATATGGACAAAGAGACACTTCACCTCCTAATTAAACAAGTAAAGAGTCATCACGTCACGCCAGATGTAGCAATACCACCTGGTGCAGGAACAACATTCTCTCAACACATCCTTTAACTGCACAACATAGAAGGAAAGGAAGCAGGGGAACGGGAGGTGCAGTGTCTCTCTGTCCGCCAGCTTTTTAAGGACACAATGCATGCCAAATGAATCACAGGGAATCAGCCATGCTTCGCTGGCTGGAACATGCCGCGCACGCAGCGCTGCTAACGCAATCAAGGACAAGCTAACGGATGATGGTTTTGTTTGTGGTGGTGGTTGGGGGAGGGGGTGGGGGTTAGTGGCGCTGAGAGGGGACGCAACATCTGTCAGCCCTAAGGCACAATCTCCAAATGGCTGCGACGAGCAGAGAGGCAAGCGCCCTGGACCCCGGGAGAAGACACAGCGACAGAGGAGGGGAGACAAGATGAGAGACACAAATACAGATGGACAGAGAATCCGAGGCAGACGGAGACAGGTTGACAGAGTGTGAGACGCAGAGATGGAAGAGAGAGAGAGAACAAGAGTTGTAAAGAAGATGGGTAAACTTAGGTGAGCAGTGGGATTCCATCAATAATCTTTTACTTGCCTGTACGGGACATTGTCCACTTTCTCAGCATGAGAGTAAAAGCAATTCAATGCGCCTGACGCTGCCGGGATGAGGGACCTGAATCCCCCTTCAAAAGCATTTACTCATGCCAACATTAAGTGTTCATAATAAAGGCATGCACAAAATGAAATAATGTGTTATGTTATTTATGAGTGATCACTGTGAAGCATTTATTATTGCAGTAGCTCAACACGGATCAACATTTCTAAAGAGGGAATGCTGCTGGTTAATTATCTAAACGCATCCTGTTTGTCTTGTCTCTGTTCATTCACAAGTAATGACTGTGTAGCTCTGCGATTTCATACACAGCTGGCACGCCTTCCAACCTATGTACCGCCATAAGGGGCAGCTAGCTCGCTGTAGCTGAGATGGAAACCCAATTATACCAGAGGCAGAAACATGACATGTTTGTCAGGTCTGGCGGGAGTTTAGGGGAGCTAAAATGTCAGGCAGTGTTCAATTAGGCTGAGCGTAAATGCTCCGATCAAGAGACAGGAGTTGCGTTTAATGAGACTGATCAAACAGTTTGAAAAGCATGTGGTCCATGTAGTGAACGAGTCAGTGGGGAAAAGAGAAGCAATGATTATGAATATGTGCATCAACTCTTTTTATTTTCTGTGTCCTCCACTAAGAGCCATGTAGCACATAGCCGGTGTGTGTCATGAATATTTATGGTAGAAGTAGCACGAGTGATGTGATTTGCTAGGTGCTGTCGATGGTTACTAAGTTAACATGGTTTCACATGGACACACAGGCCCGTCTGGTACTTGAGGGGTACGGTTAACTCATTAGTGATACTGCCAGCCTCCCCTTATATCTGATAGCAGCTTTGTTATTGTTAGGGTGTCGCCGACTAAGAATTTAGAATATATATATATATATATTGCTCATTGATCCCCCTCTGTTTAAGTTATATTATAGTGCAAACAACAACATCTCGGGGGCGGGGGCGAGATACATTTCAGTGTAATGCATCATGCTATTGTATGTGTGTGTAGGTGCGGTACTGACTGCAATGTGCAATAATGCAACGCATAAATGTGAAAATGCAAAAATTTGATAAAGTGACATAAGAAATGAGAGACTTCTTATGGCGGGTGGAAGGGGAGGTGAATAGTCAAACAAACACAGGACTTTCAACCAGGTGGCTGGTATTGTTATGCTACGATTGCCATTAATCTGTTTCTATGAACAGCCTGTACAAATGGCTCCCTGGGTTAACAGTGGGGGGGGGGGGGGGCTGTATTACTTCCATCGGGATAATACACCTCATTCCAGCCTAACCCTGGGAGGGAGAGTATACACGTGTCTGTTCCTCCGTTATCCATCTCCACACGGAAGACCAGAGAGATTAAATACACAGTGACATGATGTTTGTAGCTGCATATTCAGACAAGACATTTGTGATGCGTTCACATACCTCATGACAGACTCTGCACTTTCAATGTTGGCCCAGCCTTCTGTTCATGGACGGCCTGGCGGGGAGAGGGCCGAGACAGGATATCACATTGTTTTAAGTGCTGCTCCACAGCTGGTCGCTGGTCTTCTAACACCCGCACGTTAACGGAATGGATGGACAGGACCTAGAGATTTTATGACTATTACTATTTTCTTTAGTTCTGCAGTGTCCCTCCCCCGTTTATGGGCGTCAAGGAGGTGAATCTATCCTCAGAAGGAGATGGATTACTTCTCAGCAGAGATCCAGAACCTCTTACAGAAACCCCACTCACAACAGACAGAGGGTTTTACTTAACGCACTTTCTGGTTGCCAAGAAGATGGGAGAGTTCAGACCCATTAAACATCTAGATAGGCGATAAGCGCATCACCGACTCTGGGCCATCATCTCCGGCTTGGCTCCTGAGATGGACAGGCTGACCCTGAGGTTTGGACTCTCTGTACAGGTTGTGCAGTCCATCCAGGTAGCAAGAGCAGGATCCACCACTGCCTGTTACAAGGCAAAGTGGTCCGGGTTCCAATGCTGGTGCGAAGAAAAGTGGCTAGAAACACTGTCCTGTGAATCTGGGTTTTTCTCTCCTTTTTACAGTGTTGGGTGTTATAGGGCCGTGTCATACCACTGTTACAGTGAATGTAGCACCCATTTCTTCCAGACATCATGGTTTTGGCAAGAGACCAGTCATTGGCTACCCTCCCATGAAGTGGTTCTTGCATGGGGTTAGAGGCAATGTCAAGTGTTCTGTGTCTCGTCCCCACAGTGGGAACTGCCATTGGTAATCAAGGCCTCGTTTAAGGGTCCCTTTGAGCCTCTGGAGCGACCTGTCGGTGCACCACAGTGGCTTGCTGCTTGATGGTGACCGTAGAGGGGACTACCCTCAGACCAAATCCCTCTTTTGTTCCCAAGAACTTAAGGAGTTCTTTCATGCCGAGGGTTATACAGCTGGATCCTTTTTGTCTTCCACCCCCCATGTGAGGGACATGGAGGCAATTCGCTTTGCCCAGTTCATGCTTTGGCATATTATGTTAAACGCATGGCCCTCATCAGTCACACTGAATTGCTGCTTGTGGGCTTCAGGGATGGTGTGGCTGAGAAAGCCCTATTCAAGAAAAGCCTGGCTGGATGGCTTTGTGACTGCATCTCCCAAGCCTATAGGCAGGTGGGATGAAACTCTCACTGTGCTCTGCTCACACTCTACGCACAGCATAGCAGAGTTGGCGGCCCTGTTTGGTGGGATGAGGGTCGAGGACATATGTAGAGTGTGTTCCTTGATTAAGTGGGTACTGTGGTGTGCATGGTGTTTATCGCCTGTCTTTTGACCCCTGCAGGGTTAGGCCATGGCTCTACCCAGTTCAGTTGCGTACTACCTGGTTTGGCTGGGGCCCCTTCTTCTATGGAGGTCTACATTATAAAGAAATGGGTGACATCTGGCAACAAACTTCTAGCCGGTCAGGATCAGTGTGGTTGCGTCTATGTTAAGTCACGGCAGGGCATGCCCTGCCTCCACCCGATGTTCCCATAGAGCCCAGTAGAGGGCGGATCCTGTGTGAGTTGTAGGTCACAATATTTCAACCCTAGTTCCATAAGCACAGGCAGAGCCCTCTACCAAGGGGGCCCTGTTGATCTTACGCCATTGGCTGAAGAGGGTAGAGGATGGCAGACAGCATTGTAAGCTGCCTTATATACTGTGGGGTCTGCATGTATTTGGGTAGGCACGTCCTGATTGTCCAGCTTTGCTTATGTACATTTTCAGATGGCGAATGCGTGCTTGTGATTGGAGGAGAGCATTACCCATAGAGTCTAGTAAAGGGCTCCACCTGTGCTAATGGTAGTAGGGGTACAACATCACAACCTTTGTTTTGAGCACCTCAATTAAATGTTGTGGGTGAACAGTTTCTATAAGTTTTCTCTGGGTTCTAGCCTTGTTAGCCTCTGGGTTCTAGCCTTGTTAGCCTCTGTTAGCCTCTGGGTTCTTTGCCAAGGGGTTGGCAGTGACGGCAGGAGATGTTGAGACCTTTAGCCGGTCCAGCACATGTTTACTACTGACATTTATCAACCTCTTGTGAATACTTTACCCTCTCCTGCCTAGACCTGCTCCCCTTTGACTGCCCTTTGGCTTCAATTATGAGACTCAGTATCTCTGGTTTAAGTGCACTTTTCCTTTTCCTGCCGTCCCTACTGATACGGATGTGATAAAGTCCACAATTGCTTCTGTAGCTTTGGGGAGTATTCGAACTAAATAACTAATATAATCCTATTATTGTTATAGTACATATATTGTTTTTCATCACACACATATAATCAATAAATAAGATGTGTTGTAAAGAAGTGTTTTTTCAAAGTGATCTGTCCTCCATTTCCTTTCCCTGAGAGTCACAGGATATTCATAGTGGCGACAAAAAGACAGGCAAAAGGGCTTTCAGTAAAAAGGGAATATACTCGAATGCTTCAACGGGAGTTCTGAAACATAGACTCGCTGACAAACATGGGATAAATGGGAACTGACACTCTCATTGTCCCCGATTACTTGTAAAATTGGCTTCAATTACGAGCTAGTGAGATAGCTCCTGGGTTTCTGCTAGCTCTGTCAATCTCAGTAAGTTCAAAACTGGAACCTCAGGTGGATCGTTCTTTGTTTGCAAGTTGTTTTTTTCTCAGAATTCAAAATGAACAGGAATTGGCTGAAACCAGTTAATTTACTTGCATTGAATCATTCAAGTCGGTGTCACAACAAAGCTAGAAAATGTACTTGCCCCAAAGAGATTAAATCTCAGGCTCTTTTTATTGTTCCACTCTTTGAATGCTTTTCCAATCTGAACACTGTCTGACAACAACAACTAAAAATCTATTTATTGCAGGGTGAGAAACTAGTCATAGATTTATAGCGATGAGTCACAATCCAATTACTGGGTGACTGTATGAAATGGAAAGTATGAAGCTAATTTCATTAATATTCTATCTTGGAGTATTTACGGTACTGCGTCGGCAGAATGAATTCAAGTATTCCTTACACATATCCTAAATGTCCTCGTGCTGGCACATATACGCTTCATTAACCTTTGTCATTTTCAACCTTTTGGCCTCATGATTTACAGTCGCTCACGCACAAACACACACACTCACATACACACAGTCTACTCTTCTGAGTGAAATGTTATTCTCCTTCTATGAGTGTGCAAATGTTGATCCTTTACTTATCCAGTGCTTACACAAGTTGTATGGCAAGTTCCCAAGACCACGGTATTTCTATGAAGTACTTCGATTACTTTTTTTAAGCAAAGGTTATTCTGTAGGCCCAAAATCTGTTGGGTTACAATTCTGTTTTGGGATCATTAATATAACATTCTTAATGAACGATTGATATGATTAGTTATCAGCGCCATATCTGAAGACTTTCCAGTATGTGGAGCTATACAAATGTGATTTAAAGTTGAAATTATAAATAATATACTGAGTGTCATTCAGATTTTCTGCAGTTGTGGCTCATTAACAGCACATAAAAACATCTCTTACGGAAAAATCAACAGCAAGATGACACATTTCTTTGACAAATCTTATTTGATGGTCCACGTGTTCGCTTTTTTTAGTCACATCTCACTGCTTTTACCAGTGGGGGAATCTGGGAAAACCCAGCAGATGTGGTAGCTAAAAAATTAAGAATCTATTAAGTGGACCAACATCGTTTTAGCAAGTTATTTTTTTCAAGGTGAGAATGAACCTGTGGACAGGAACTGTTTCTATGAGCACCATGGCCTTGTGTCGTAAACATCTTGATCTAGCCAGCATGTGCATTGGTTTTGGAAGCGAGTGAAAGGAAGACGCAACTCGGTCATAAATAGGTTCACTCCCCCTTCAGTGGTCTAGACTCTCAACTTCATACAAACGTTTGTCTTTTGCCTGGTGCATGTTGGTCATCATGCTCTAACCTGTGTAATGGCAGCAAACGTCTGGTTTGGTTAGACGCAGTGTTGTTGCTGCTGGCCACCAGCCGTGTGACCCCTGATGCTGCAACAAAACCCTTTCCCCCCCAACTCCTGAAAAAAAATCCAAGAGGGAACATTGCAATACAATAGAAAGTATACTTACCACTTTCAGAGGAGGTGGGGCAATTCAGGATCGGTTTTGACTTCTTTCAAATCCCTGCATCTGTTGAAAGACCGCCCATGGTTGGCTTGTATTTTTGTCGCGCTCTGTCAACAATTTTTGTTCTTCAGTCTATTATTTTCTTTTTCTCTTTGCTGGTCCTGCCCCATTATCAGCCATAACTGCCAAATTAACGTTAATAATAAAATCAAACAAAGAAAAATCCTCCTCCTGTTTCCTGTGAACTGCATAATGTACAACTGGCCAAGGCTAAAACGTATGGTGGAGGCATGTGTCTCAGCCATTGTTTTGTTGAGTTTAAGTTAAAATACTCGTTAATTAAAGTAAGCGAGAACTGCCAAAAATGGTTTTCCTTGAAATGTCTCTCATGATACTTACAGATATGAAATATGGATAGACAGGATTGAGACATTTTCATTCGAATCCAGTTTTATTAAGTTTTGTTCTATTTTAGCGTGATTCTCCTTTTCATTCGACGGTGGAATCCAATATTCTCATTCAAGCCCACATCAACATGCAAAATATAATATTTTGAGACACACGTTAGCATGCAGGAAAGCTGCGTGTGGAGCGACTGGGGAGAGGGAATAACTAGAATGCAAACAAGGCAAAGCCCCAATGATTTCACACCATCGTTCCTGAACTGAATAACATTATGCTACAGCCGAGAATCCTTTCCGTCCTCCAGCCTTTTCTCTTGTTTGTTTAAGATTGAAAAGGTTTCATGGAATGAACAGAAACAAGCCTCTTGCATCAGAACTGTAGCAATCTCCATATAGATTGCACCTGGGTGTATCAATCTCCTTATTCCAATGTATATTAGTGGAACACATTGCTGTTAGCGTGCTGAATCATATGTACATGCCTGTAATCCCCCATTTACCAGAAATACATCAGTCAATAATAAAGTTGTCCACTCTTCCAGCTGAGTTGCAGTTCCAGGGAGTGAGCCCAGTGTTAATTGGGATTTGTAGTTCAGACAGTTTGAGTACATTTGATTGAATCGGTCAGCATGGGGCTCACGTATGTGGCATTATATCTGCCTTTTCTGATTGATGAACTGGTGTTAGTGGTAACTGCTGTTACCCAAGCGAGTGCTGACAAGTGACTCAATAGCATGAGAGACCAGAACCACTTTGCTCTACGCTGCCATACTGAGAATATTGACTGTGAGAGCAGTGTGTTCTCTTTCTCACAGCTGTCTGATGACATAATGGCCACAGAGAGATTGGCATGCCGAACGCCATCTCTAAACCACATGAAAGCCTGAGTGCACCGCAGGGACAGTACTTCAGCTCCGACCAAAAACAAAGCCGCACCTTCATAATTCTAACATAAAATCGAACAAGTTAAAGGTTGATTTTTTTTTTTTTTTGTTTTCACGCGATCAGCCAGTTTCTCTACATTACATCTTTTTGATACAATTTCAAATATTCCCCAGTGAATATTATGCCCTTAAGAGAGACTAAGAATAGAAGATGCTGACCGGCCTTTTGTCTGTTACGAGCTGACTGCTAAACATCTGTATGTTGTTCCTTAGGCAACGTGCATCTTTAATGAGGGTCAAACCAGGGGCCAGTATTTTCCAGCACCAGTATAGACTTTACTAAAGACATGAGCATGCAGTGGCATGCAGTATCACATCCACACAGCCACAAGCGTGCCTCTTCAAACTCTCTGCTAATGATGAGAGCTCTTGTGTGTCTCTGACGTCCACTGATTCAATTATATTTGCATCTGATATTATCCGGGGATTTCTTTGTGATTCTGTGATTTTTCTTCTGGGGGACCGTGCCAGAATTTTGAAAAAAAAAAGTGGGACCTCCAAGAAAAGAAAGAAGCTCATGGGAAATTATAGCTTTCAAGGCCTGATTGAGCATCGGCGGAGAGAATGAAGAGAGACGTGAAATGTGAATGATGAGGCACACACAGCAACTCCACTTACACACACACACACACGATATAATCAGTATATATATATATATAAATATATAAAATATATCATACTGATTATATCATCAAGCCTAACAGATACCAATTATTATTTTTGACTTGGCAACATCAGTGGCCACATTTGTAATAATACGCTTTACATCTGACTCGTCACTTTGTGTCTGTCTTTTTAACGATGCAGACCTTCCTTCTGTTAAGTGCTGAAAGCCACAGAGTGGAGCTCCACGTTGTCGCTAATCTCTCATCCTTCTGTCATCTTCAGATCATGCTGCTGACTGATCCGGAGGTGGAGAGCAGTCTCCTGATCAGCTCCGATGAAGGTGCTACCTACCAGAAGTACCGGCTGAGCTTCTACATCCTCAGCCTGCTCTTCCATCCTGAGCAGGAGGACTGGATTTTGGCCTACAGCCACGACCAAAAGGTTAGAGAGCGGGCACCGCGGCTAGTGTAGCAGACGGTTGTTCAAAGGTTTTAAAAGAAGCTGATTGTATAGTCAGATTAGAAACAACAGCTTGATAAATGTGAGATCCTGTCACACAGAAGTGTGGCTCAAAATACACAGCCAGAGTTCATGACGTTCATTTGGGAGAGAAGCGGATAGATAGTCCTTAGGAGTTCAGTCCTGGTTGATTTGGTGGTGATAGTCAGTGTGTTTCAATACTGTCATTTAAATTAAAAAAGACCAATTGGCCTTTTTCCATCATTCTGTGAGCAAATGTGATCAGATTTTGTGCTGCATGAGTCTGTGAACGGCCGTGAATAGTTGGTTTGTTCTCCGCTCTCTGTGGCTGCTCCTCACTGTTCATTACTCCCTGACGTGTGTCACAAATGAACAAAATGACCATTGTCTTGTTTTTAAGTCACGTTTTTAATGAAAGATATCAGTCAGAGTCAAACACATTCCTTTTACATTTGACTACGTCATAATAAAAGTCAACTTGTGTTTCACCAGTTCAATGCTTTCAATGTGAAGCTGCAGCACAGCCAGTTTATAACATGAGTTGCTATACTTTCATCAGTGGGACGTTGGCTCAATCACCATTGTTTTACGTCATTCGGTGGTAGACCGTGACTTAAAAGAGCAGTGTGTGTGATCTAGTGGAATCCAGTGGTGAATCCACATTAAATCTGTATTCTGACTTTGAAAATCAAAACTAGTTTAACCAAAATAAGTTATTTCAATATCTCATATGTAAGCATACATAATGTATTACTTATCTCTAAGTTACAGAATATTAATATAAAACATTAAGCTAGACTATTTAATTAAAGTGCCTACGTCTTTTGTAGAAAAGCGTTTTTTACTTCTCAACGTAAGTTATCAAAACAACTGTCGTTTCCTCATCATAAATGACCCCTGTACAATACTTAGCTACAGCATAGATACAATGTGCAAATGGTTTTGAAATAGATACTCATCTAACGAGGCAGTGCAGGATTTATGCAAAAATAATTGTGTCTGTGAACGTGAGGCAGAGAGGAAGAAAAGAGAGAGGTCAAATTTATACACATTTTAAAATAACCGTTTGCATTAATAAAATGCTTTTCTTGCAGCTCAGCCCATTTGGGTCTAATGTTTCAGTAGTGATGAATACTGTAGGCATTTTCCTTTGCTGACGAGACGTGTGTGAATGTGTGTGAGCATACCTCCTTTCCCTTCTTGAAGGAAGATCACACTTGAATTGTGTAAAGTATAATCCCTCCTAATACACTCACTCACACACACCTACATACACATACATACCTACACACAGTGCTACAATTTGCTGTTTGATAACTCAGATGCCTGAAAGCCATGAATGCCATTTTTAAGTTGTGTTTTCAGCCATTTTCCACTTCATTTTAGCAGTTTTAGAATTCAGCTGTGCCGCCAACTTACTGGCATTAAATGACTCGGACTGAATGCAGAGCATGAATACATGTAAATAAGGGTCTGGGCTTTCAAACCACTCTTAAATGATAATCATAAACCAATGATGTGATGGGGTTTATGGGTTTAAGGCTTCAGAAATCATCACAGCATTTTTTACATTGAAAGAATAATGTATAAAATAATCTGAATCTTGAAATGTATCCTGACATAGTTTTGGAGTGTAAGTTATCAGAATGCTTTTCCCTCTAGGTCTATGACAGCGGTCTCTTTAGAGGACTTTGTATTTGACACAGAATTCAAATTAGGACATTGGGTCTACACTCAGCTCTTTGAGCAATGTTTACTAAATCACATAAAATACTCTTCACAGACCTTGTGACGGGAGAGTAGCTTTCTTCTCTTTGTGTCAACTTTCTATGAACGTGTTCTGTAAACATTACATACAAATGTTTTCAGTTGTATTAAAGAGAGATGGAGTGATCCGAAGTTGACCTCTAATTCTGACAAATCCCGTCTGAGATGAATCCCATCTGAGTAGTTGAATCGTCCTCTTTCAAAAGTCAGAAGCGTATTTCAGTATCGCATAAAGCCTTTCAGTTATGAACTTGTTTGCAACCAGTGGCGGCTTGTCAATAGAGGGCCATGGGGCATGGCCCCACCATGAGCTACACGAAAAAAAAAAATTATAATAATAATAATTATAATAATCATAAATTATACAAATTGTCAATATTTGTGTTTTTTAACTATGGAATGTACCCAGTAATGTGTGTACAATATGATATCGGCGCAAAATATATGCTTTTCCTGCTCGTCCTCTCCCCCTGTGTGCTCGTCTGCTCGTGCTCTCTGTCTGTGTGCACGACACGTCTGAGAACGCGCAGCGAGGGGGGCTTGATCGTTTTAGCCCAAAAAAGACGGGTCTATGAAGCAGTTTAGCCAATTGCTGATTCAAGATATAAATGAGTGACATACAATTTAGCCAATCAGCGCCCTCAAATAGATTCAGCTGTGGGCCAGAACGATCAGGCCCCGGAGCTGCGCGTTCTCGTCAGGAGAAGTCTCTACAGGAGCCCGCGCCAGCGCGAGCTCTCCTCCTCCAAGACCCGTTTGAGAGGAGAACTTTGGCTGCGATTCTGCAGCCAAAGAGCTGATATCAGATCAGCCTGACCTCACAATCAGACAGCAGACTACATGCGAAGCTTCACTACTTCGTACAAGTCAGTCAATCAACTTCCTTTCTTCCTAAAAGTACGCTGATTACTTCGACATACCATACGTATCCACAGGTTATCCACAACTTAATCCACGTAGATCGTTCCATTTAACATGTTTCATAACACATTTCCTAACACGGTCGGAAAACTGTGCGGCTCCATACTGCCTCAGATATTACTCACCACTGTCAGTAACTGTCACAAAAGAAAAGCTGGACTTTTTGAAGTCTAAGGGCTTGTGCTTTGGATGTGTAGTGGCAGCTTATTTTACCGTCCTTCTTGGCCACTTCTTGCAGGATGTAAAGGGTTCTGACTCGCGTAGACTACCATGTCCAATTTACGTGCTCTTGCAGGCTATACTTTTCTTGCTAGCTGTCCAAAGATGAGGCCCGTAGCTCGTAGTAAAAAGTAGTTTTATTCCATGTAAAAAATAAACAAAACAATTTCCTTCGGTAATAACTGGAATACTAAAACACTGGCTATAACTAATCTGTAATCTAGAATCTGCGATCTAGGATCTGCGTTCAGAAAAATTGTTGCTCCACATCCTGCTCCATCAAAGCCTAACTTACACTGAACTCACTTAAAGGAGTCAACCAATAAATATCCAACAGCAGGACAGAATAGAGGAGCCTTTTAACTTCAAAGAGCAAAACACACATTTTACAACATGACCAATTATCTTAACTCTGTTATATTGTAAACATTCTAAAGAGCATAACACACATACTTTGCAATAAACATAAAATACAAAAACTGTTAAGAATACAAAATGGCTCTTACAGTGTCCTTAAAGTGACAGTTGTGTGTCACTTACATGTATTTCTTACTCTAACAAATTATAACGACATCCTTGTAACATTCAAAGTAGAAACAGAAGTGATTACAGTTAAACATGTAAATACAAGTGAATATTTAACAGCACATTGAATTTGGCTCCTACAGATGTTAAATTAGCAGTGAAAACTCATCATAGCTTAATTTAACATCAGTATTCATAATTACACTTCATGTTTACTTCTCCTGATCTTTACCTCCTATAACAAGGTCCATAGGGGCATCTCAATAAATAAACATGTTATATTATATTGTATTATATTATATAAGTGTTATTTACTGCTTTTTTTCATGTTGGAATAAATGTTAAATATTTAACTGCCAAGTAATAATGCGTGTTTGATGCTAAATTTTTTTTGCATGACATCATACTGGGATGTTTGCTGAAATTGATAGGATGGCCCTACCTAGAACATTTTCCACCAGCCGCCACTGTTTGCAACCATTGAGTTTTGCCCAACACGTTGTCACTCAGCTCGTCAAACACTGCCGCTTGGTCAGACGCCCGCGCTTTCAACTCTGCAGCTCTACCTACATACCCATCTAGAGCCAGTTTTGGACGTTTCAGGGACATTCTGTCAGTTTACGCTCATGCAGTCTCTTTTCAAAATGAACTTCTTCGGTAGGTTTAAAAGTAATGCACATTTATACCTTTATAATTACTAACAACTGCACCTATACATTTACTTAGAAGTGCTGCTTTTCCGTCCAGTTAATTGTCTCACGACCCCGTCAGAGATATGTTGTGATCTCAGGGGTTCCCAGTCCTGCATGACAAACACTGAAGATAAAGTTGTCAATAAAGTAAATCTAATATTTTTTTTAGGGCTGGGCAAGTTAACACATTATTATCGCGTTAACGCATTCATTAATTAACGCCGATAATTATTTTAGCGCTCGTTAACGCAGTTTAAAAAAATATATTATTTTGAAAGTCCGTTGCTCACTGGCAGCGGTGGAGGAAGTCTTCGGCAGACTACGTTGGATGCAGCGTGTGGAAGAAGTATAGACAAACTGCAGCCGGTTAGTATTGTGGAAGATGTCGGTCTGAGGAACGTTCTCAAGGTGCGTTCGCGTCGCGTTGGGTGTGAACACACCTTTAGGATCGCAACGAATGACGGCACGCATGAGCCTCAAGATGCACCGTCACAGGAAGAATACACGAGTCGCATGAAAAGGAGAGGACTACAAAAGCAACGGCGTTACAAAGTGCACCAGCTGTTGCTCTCACTGGAGACTACTGGACATCGCTGGGTAACCATCATCACCTCGGAGTTACAGCATTATATTGATGAACAGTAGCTGCATTCACATGCTCCGACTGTCATGAAGACAGAAGACAGACATTTTTGCTGAAACGTGCTGAAACATTTTATTCCTGTTGCAAGTGTTTGCAAACCAAATGTTATTGCCCTTTTGTTCATATAGCAGGACTTTTAAAATAAAAGTGTGCAATACACTACTTTTGAATTCATTATTGAACAATTATTAACAATGCGAATAATCGCAAAAAAATGATGCGATTAATCGCGATTAAAAATTGTAATCGTTGCCCAGCACTAATTCTTTTAAATATTCATTTAGACCAAAACACTTGTTACTGAGATTAGCAGACTGTCATTGTTTGACATATTTCGGGGCCATTGTGAAGGTTTTAGTGAATCAGGCATAGGTAGATGATGAGATAATGGTACTAATGATTCTAATGAACACACAAGATTTACATCGCACGTACGATCAATTGACAGTGCAACAGCACAAAAGAAAATACGCCGCTCTTGAAGTCTTGAACTGAGGGACATGAAGTGCATCACGATGTTGTTTTCCTTCTTTAAAGTGAAGGTTTAGGCTGTTCCTCCAGTTTTTTCAGTCAGACTTTTAGAGCTATTGACAGGAATGACTAAGCTCTTTGAAAATGCGTCAAGAAATGCAAATCACTAACAACAACTTAACGCAGGAGCTCAGGCTTAGGGGCCCCTAGGCCTGGTCCCTGTAGGCCCGTTTGGTAATACGCCCGTGGAAACAGACGGCAGTTCACTAATTATTTAGTCTGTGTGGTCACTCCCTGTGTGGGGCCATCTCGCTCACATATCTCCCCCCCAAAACTGCTTCTCTTTCACTTTCCTCACCTCCTTTTGGCAGTGCTGCTGCATTTGTTGATTGAGAGACTTTTGGAGGTTGTAAAGTCTGTGTCGACCCCTCCACCCCTCACCTCCCCCGCCTCCCGCTCTGCCTCTTCACTGTCACTTGCTTGGCTACATACTAACTTGCTGCGGGAGGATAATTAGGCAAAGTGATTTCCTGCACCCCTCCCCCTCCGCCTCTCCCACTTTTGGTTGCATCTGCTTAGCTGCAGTCACAGTGAATATATAGTTTACATATGCCCACCGTGGAGCGATCCAATGAAGCGGATACAATGGAGGAGGAAAATATATATGCGTCACATAATGTCAGGACTGCAATATCATTCTCAGGTGGAGGGGAATATAAAGTCTTAAAGGTATAAATGTTATATATATATATATATATATATTTTTTTTTTTTGCATTACAATGTCTAAAAACAGCTAGACCTATGTTATATATTTTTTTGAGTTGTGTACTTACATTAACCCAAATGTCATACAACTTTTCAACATGAGAAATCTGTTACTTTAATAAAGGATACGGTGTGTTTCTGCACTGATAGAAGGCTCTTTAAACTGAAGCCATTTGTGCATCCTAACATTATGGCTTTTGTCTGAGACGATCTTACAGACTAAAGTGTACTTGTGGTATAACCTACGCAAAGTGAGGGATGACCATCCTAGCATGCTGTTTAAGGGACATTGATGATCCTGAAGCTAGAGTCAGAGACACATTTCAGGGCTGAGTAGTACAGGGGGTCAGGTTTGGAGAAGGTGGGTGGTCAGGCAACCCTGTAAATACTATCAGCAAATCAATCTGAGCCAGCAGCTAAGCTTTTATGATGCCATGGAAAAACAGGACTTAAGCCTGTGTAGAAAATGCAGGCCTACACTTCACCCTTGGGGATGGAGTAAATAAATGCAATTATAAAATAAATGAACATAAACAAACAGAGTCACGTGTTTGTTATCCAGTAATAGATGGATATTTACACATTTTGCATGGTTGATCATGCTCAAAATGGAAAACGTCCATCTTGAACCAGTGGAATAAGTTTTATGCTTCATTGCCTTCCAGCTGTGAGCTCCAGAGGAAACAGGATTGTCATTGTGCTTTGTCAGAGAATACAGGTGTGTTTGGAGACAAAAGGACTTCAGTGAGTATGACAGTGAGGTTGTTAATTTACTTTTGGGGCACTAGGGGGTTAAAGTTGCTCACCATGTCTCTCTCCCATCATTTATTGTCGGCTCTCCAACGAGTTGTAATTACAAAACCCAATCTAAACACAAGATATATTGTGTTAACAAGTTCTGAGAACTACATCTCACCTGGAAAAAAACATGAAACTTTTAGTCCTATTTCGAACATGAGGTGTATTATCATTATTCCAATTTGTTTTTGGTTTCATCTGCCTAAACTTTTCTTTTCAACTGTTTCATAGATGAAACATTTTTTGGGGGGGAAATTGGGAATATTTTTCTTAACCTTATTTTTTCCCCCACTCTCAGAGCTTCCTTTAGAACTTGAAGGGTCAGAACATTTAAATTATGAGAAAAATCATTCTCACTTACCTCTTGTACAGCAGCCATGAACATAGTTTGAGTGTTATCTGCCTCCACCCCAATGAAAAGGGAGTGATTTGAGTTTTTTTTTGGTGCTCATTGCTTTGTAAAATGATATTTAAAGCTTCATTATTCTTTCCTTTTGGCAATTTGGGGTGTGACTCAATAATAGCAAGCAAAAAAAGGAGATTTAAAATAAAGTATTGAATGCATTTTTAATATTGATTCAATAATTAATATAGTTAAAGAATTAAACTTGAATCAGCTGAAACGGGACGTCTGAAATCACAATGGAACAAGTGAAGTTTCTAATTTTTATGGACAGCTGGTTCCATTCCACAGAGTTCTCCCATGCCTTCTCCTCCCTCTCTGTGTCGTGTGGTAATAATGTGAGCAATCCAGTGATTTACTGACGAGTGAACAATGGCTGTATTGAGACCACCCACCAGGCCGGGGCTGCTCTCATCTCATCTTCCCTCCCGTTCACAGGCTTGCTACAGCACGGTGCATTTCTCTGGTGCAGGAATCCTGACGCCCTGCACATCTTTCTTTGTGGTCCCATTCTTAGCTCGGTGGTCATTGTGTCCACGTGTGCAGCAATAATCAGGTTTCTGCAGTAATAGGTAGTCGTGTTGGAAGGCAGATAATGCTTGTATCCCTAAATGTCCTTAAGCATGTCCTTGTGAAAGTAGGATGGTTTGTGTTGCGGTACATCCGATTGGCTGTTTAGATGCTATGTGAATGAATTCTCACCTGGTTTTCTTGTTGCAGCTCTACAGCTCGGTGGAGTTTGGGAGAAAGTGGCAAGTGGTGCACGAGAGAGTGGCCCCCAACCGGTTCTACTGGTAAGTACAGAGATTTGGACATTGATGAAGAAGTTGTAGGCAATATGAAATTATGAACTTGATCTGACATCATTCACGATACAGCACTGGTTTTGTTCTATTCAGGTCAGGGCTGATTGAAAAAAAGATCTAACTTGCAATTACCCAATGACTGTTTTCTATAAATTCAACTCTAGACCTAAATTGGTGAGCTCCATATTCTGAAACGCAGTAAAGCCAAGGCTAATGTATGCTTTTTCTCCATGAAAATAATCAGATACAATCATGCATGTGGCATAATGATGCATGATGATGCATGATGTTGCGTGTTCCTCCAACGACTCTGTAATTCCAGCCAGTCAGATAGAAGTAATTGACTAACTATTAACTAACGTATCTGGTATTGTTCTGAAATAATACCAATGTAGCACATGCATTTCGTAAAATATTACATTACTGTACTTGATCAACACGTTCTCAGTCTCAACTCGTCAAAAACAGACGCTTGCTCAGTGGCCCAACGCTTCAAACTATGACGGTGTGACTTTAAACCTGCAAAATGTCTTAAAAAAAAAGTGTTGGTATTTGACGAGTTGGAAGTGAGAACAGATTGACGGTCTAAGAGTGGCGGTGCCAAGAGGGGGGAGGGCGCGGCCATCGATCGATCAATCAATCACTGGAATAACATATTGACATAGATCTCAACGAGCCTATGAACTGCCACAGCATAAAAACCCATCTGGCCGCCCTGATGATAAATGTCAAATGGCATTATGTTAATTGGCAACAGCTGCATAGTTACCCAAACATAATAAATATGACAAACATTGCTTGATTTTAGTGTATGGCTTTTTTATGATGATTTTAATGTTTGTAAAGTGTCTTTGAGAATTTTAAATGTATGAATAATGAATAAATAAAATGTATTATTATTATTATTATTGCAGTTTCAATATAAAAGGAAAGAATCATTCAGCTTTAATTATGATTTGGATTTTCAGGTTCAGTTGCAGGATAGGATTCGTCCAACTCTGGAAAACTGTTAAATGTGTTTAGTAATGATAATAAACAATTATGTATCTGTACAAATGAAATGATTTAAGAGGTGCTGGATTACATAAATATAAATATTTCATGCTGATCTAGACAAACTGTTGCATTAATATTACGAAACAATAATTGTGTGACAACTTATCAGTAAAACTAGTGTTGACGTCATCACACGAAGGGCACTTTTGACATTGTAAAAGTCCTGAACAGACCGCGCCTCCACAAAGTGAGGAGCGGATGACCCAGAGAGGTTTTTAAGATTTGAATTATTCATGTGTCTGCATTACTTCATCTTCCTCTGTGGTTACATTATGTGACCGACAGTGTTCAGCCGTGGAGAGAGGCTCCAAAATCAGTTTTGGATTCAACCTGAGTACTGTTTTCCTTTAAGTTGAAATAAAGTATATGAATGATTGAAATAATCTCATGGTTCCTCTCAGCAAGGCCTTCAAAGCCAAGTTGTGACAGTATGTGTCAATCGTTGCATAGTGGTTAACCCTTCACACCTCGCATCCACATTGTATCTGGATATGATTTGTACTGATAACATTTACACCTCGTCATTACATGTCTCCAGTGTCCAAACGCATCAATCTGGTGCACAAGCAAAATTAAGAGGCTAGATAAACAATTTAGTTGTAAACGCATTGTTATAGATATGAATGGTGATGATCCGGTAAATGAGACGGAAGACGGGTTGGGTGGGTTGCCGACATGGCCCCAGACTCCTGAGTCGTGCCGGGAGCCCCGTTCTTCCCTGCAGAAGAGGGCACAGCGAGCGCAAGTCTATGGCCCCGGGTTGCAGCGAGATCCAGGCAGGGGTGGCCTCTAGCCACCTTTCACCCCAGGCCTGTTGAAGCCCACCCACGAGAGCCGTTCACAGCGTACATGGACGAAATACACTTAGCAAGGGCCAGGCAGAACTGGGGAGAAGGTCCTCCCACACAGAGCGCCCGTTCCTGAGTAAAATCCCCCCAGGCTCTCTGGAGAGAGCAGATGGGCACAACGAGTTATATAAAGTATCTCACTTTTCCAGTTTCGATAGCAGCCACAATTTTCAGGAAAGTTTCTCACTGGCTGCCGCTGTATGGTGCATGTGCAGCAGTATGGCGGCTCCACTAGTCCACCGATGTGTCCTTGGGCAAGACACTTAACCCCAAATTGCTCCCGCAGGCTGTGCCTGCAGTGTGGGAACGTGAGAGTCGTGATGGGCAGGTGGCACCTTACATGGAAGCTCCTGTCATCAGCATATGGACAGGTGTGAATGGGTGAATGATGAAATGTAGTGTTACTTTGAGTGGTCAAAGCAAAAATTGTGATTCATATTCGATGAATTGTGCAGCCCCACTGCTCTCCCGTCCTCTCCTCAGCTACATGGTCTTGTCGTCATCGGGTCACAGGTGTCAGGTCCAGCTCAGCGGTATCTAGCATGTCTGGCCTCTACACAGTAACTAACTGTAACAAAAAGCTTTCACCTCTATAAACTGTCAGGGTAGTAACAAGCTGGGCAGCCAGGAGTGAAGGGAGCCTGGAGGGCTGATGCTGCAGAAGCTGTCAGAGTTCTATTTCGGGACGCATACTGTGCCGTAGGTGTGGTGGTAGTCCTGGTAATGAGGCTACAGAGGGAGCTTATGGCTGGTGGACATGTGAAGGAGATGAAGAGTAGTCAGCTCATTTAATCAACAGGACCAGCACTCGGTCACACGGCGCAGGTCGGTGCAGATTTGAACAAACGGCATTCTCAATTCCACCGCATTCAGCTATAATCACTTTGTGATCTTAGCTAGTACAGCCGTGAAGTGTTTTGCATATGACATTACCAATCGCTGTAAAAACATCTGGAGCTGCCTGAATGGGATGTTTTTTAGCAAAGCAACAGCTCAGCTCCACTTGTTCTGACGTCTAGTGTCCTCAGAGACCACACAGCTGTCCGAGCTCGTGTCACACGAGCACAGAGCCGCTGCAGTGGGCCGGCAACGTAGAAGCTGAGCTTTGCCTCCCACCGCTTAGAGGTAAAGTTTAAACAAAACCATGAAGATCCACTAACTAGAAGAGTTTTTTCTCTGCCTGCCTCACCCTGTTCATGAGTAGCTGAGGGGATTATTCAGTGGAAATGGGGTTTGGATGAGAAAATCATCAGTGCAATTACCAATGCGTCTAATGCTATGGTGGTCTCTCACGGTCCCCTTTCATCTCTCTCTCTGTTTAGGTGTGTGCTACCTGTGGACTCATTCTCTGTATCCCCCCCCCCCCGCTGTCTCTCTCCACCTCCATGTTCTCCCTCCATGCGTGTGCTGTCTTTGCTTCCCCTGTGAATCCACCAGTCTTTTTAATACATATTAATGCCCGAATGATTATATGCTATTCCCTACTGTAGAGAGAAAAGCAATGGCCTTTCCTCTCCTAATGATGCCAGGAAACCTCTTCCTCCATCCGATCTGGGGGCTCGACGCATTTATATCACACAGTAAACCTGAGGTCCTTTTTCCTCACACTTTAGACTCTCATCCACAATGAAGACAAAGACAAGGCAATGCCTGCACCCAACTCCTGCTGATGTTTACCACAACTGTCATAGCACATGACTCAACCTCTTTATAGTTATACATTTGTGCGACTTTGCAGTGTGGAATCTATCAGGTCAGACAGCAGCTACAGTGGGTGGCATCTGCCTGAAGGCTAAAGACTAACGGAGATGTTCCTGAAACACATTTGTCTGCCTTTCAGGTCAAAAATGGGTTTGGACAAAGAGCCGGGCTTAATTCACCTGGAAACCAGCATCTCTGAAGGACGTGAGTAATGGAATTCCGTGTTCAGTGCTCCGCTTTCTCCCGTCTTTGCACTGTATGAACATTGTGCAGAAGTAGAGAAGAATTGGGAGTTGTGTGTGGACAATGCTGCTGAAGGCTGATGCAGAGGGACAGCGGATATGGCCGAGTCTTGGGACAGACAATAGCCATAGATTGAAAAGTAATGCATTTATTAGAATGCTTTTAAAAGCAAGTGATTTAGCTCAGTGGAGCTTGCGTTGGAATAGAGAAATATCACTCGTCCTCCTGAATGACAATGAACACTGGGATATTATGAGTTCCTGTAGAGTATTTGATTTGATTTACTTACTTCGTCAATTTGTTTGTTTATTTACCCCATTATTTGTCATTTCATTATCTATTTGACATTATCTGTCAGCGCAATTTTAAACTTGAACAAATCATTAATTTGCTATAAATATGATAAACTCTTATAAAGGGGAATCCGACCCCTCCACCCTTCCAGTCGCTGACGGAGAACTCTGTGCTTCACTCAGCTGTGAGTGTTTGTAGTCATACTCAGAGAGCAGAGTATAAATACAGCAGCAAGCTTCAGGACCAACTTCCCTATCTCCGGCGGACACAGAGAGTCTCTTAGAACTTTTCGCAACCATGGTTTCATATCAGCTTCTTTTCGGAAGCAGCAACCTACGCCTGTGGAGAGAAATAAAACCCTCAAGCGTCTTTGGTGCCATTTCTTTTTTTTGTAAACCTCTTCTTGCATTCAACTTTAATATTCATGAGCTGCTTGGTTTATGCAACAGTCCCTGTAAATATACACTTTACAGTCAAATGAACATGTCTACCATTTCCAGACTAAACGCATGGTAACCTTTAAGTTGTTAACGTCTGTATGGCAATATCAAATGTCTTAGTTTCAGCAGAGCAAATGTTTGTACAGGACTAAAATAATGTTCTGTAGCTTTAAAGTACCAATCATACGAACACACATAACAAACATCAGTCGTGTCAGAAATTGCAGTCACACAGCCAGCGACTATTGATCATGCGCTTGTGAACGAAGCTGACATATAGTTGGCAGAGGCTAACATGTGGGGACAGGCTCTCTGCCGGCGCCGCAATTGAAGGCAAAGAAAGCAATTGGCCTCTGTGGTCATCTGTCTCCCCCTCCGACTGGGACCACTTTATTGACACGAGTAATGCAGGAAGCCAAAGAAGGCCGCTTGGCTCTGGATGAAGGCTGCCTTTTCTTCATTGGCTAATACGGCCGCCGATGCCATGACTTGACGTGTGTGTATGTGTGTGTCTTTGTGCGTGGGAGCAGAGGCGCTGTATGTCACCTGCAAGCTGCAGAACTGCACCGATGCCAACAAGGGCAAACCATTCCCCGGCTACATTGACCCCAATTCTCTGGTGGTACAAGATGAGTATGTCTTTGTCCAGGTAGGTAATTGTCCAGTTTGCTCAGTGAAAAGCTTTCGAGCCGCGTATGAGACATTTTTCAAGGTCATTCTCAGAGAGTGCTATTAGTGCAGCTGTGTGTCCCCGTAGTGGTGAAAAATGCTTGGTCTGTGTTTTATTTGACGTGTCTCCAAAATGTTTTCACTCAACGATTTCATCACCTTAAGGTGTCAGCCGCAGGGAGGCCGATCTACTATGTGTCTGCTAAAAGGGATGTCTTTACACCAATGAAGCTGCCCAAGTACACACTTCCCAAGGTAACAAATATACCGCCTGATTCAAATTCAATTAACAGATATGCACGAGATCTTGATGATTAACCACCTGCTTCAAATAGTATCCACCTATTTCATGGTAGTTATTATGACGGGAGAAAATGGAGGAAGTCCATTCACGTTCAAACACAAAGTCTGTGGTTGGAGGAGGATGGGTAAATGGACTTTCACCCATGGGACAGCTTTTTGTGTCCCATTTGAAACCAAAAGTCAACATTGACTTATTTGACTGTACTTTTGGAATGTAAATCACATACTTAGCTAACTCCACGTACATACATTATGTAACAACGTCTTTTAAACCAAACTACAATCTTTTCCTGAATCGAACCAAGCAGTTTTGTTGACTAAACCTGAAGTCATGTTCTTTCAATTCACCGTCTGAAGCATGAGAATGATGATAACCATTGATAACGCCTCTTCAATCGGCTGACAACATTCTAATTGTGTGATTGAAAAATAATGGATTGATCTTTGGTAAGAGTCCATATCTTATCATGGGTCACCGATAACATTTGAAACAAATTCAATTGAAATTGAGTTGGTAGTGTTGCGGTTTGTTGTTTTGTAGTTGTCTACATGCAAAAGCACATTATATGCTTTCAGCTGTGTTTGGTATGTGGGCTAGAGATGCAGTGAGGTGCCAGTTCATCGCTGGTGCTGCGTGACACTCTCTCTTTGTTATTTATGGGCAAATCAAGGCCAAAAGTAACTCAGTGTTTTTCACAATTGTTATTCCGTGCTGCTCCGTGTGTGCATGGCCTCGCTTGTCACATCCCCATTGACAATTAGACATGTTTTATTCAATCAAGCCCTGGGCGCCCGGTTGCTGCCGGCTCATTGCAAGGTGTTATTGGCACAGCCAGAGGTAGATGAAGCACACAGCCAAACAGCATGGCCTCAACTGCATAATCTCTGTCCAATAAGCCTGACGTAGTGATAATGATTGTAGTATCCTCTTATTAAAATGGGCGAACAGAGAGGATGTAACAGTTTGGATTATTGAATATGATTAAACCCAACAAGAGTGTTAAAACACTGTACAATCTTTTACAATCTGTATTTCTCATTGAGACATAATCATGTTTTTGATTGTAAGAAGCAAATTCAAGCCTTTATAAATGTCAACTACAAATGAAACCTGTTGACACTGGCCCGCCCACGTTGTTTTGGAATGTTACCTGCACACCTGTGTTATGTACACAACTGTATATATATATATATATATATATATATATATATATATATATATATATATATATATATATATATATATATATATATATATATATATATATATATATATATATAGGTAGGTAGGTACTGATGTGACATATCTTTGGAAAGCTAAGATTCTTGTGATTTGATTTATGCAAACCCTTTCAAGATACAATCACAACAGCAGGTACAATCAACGCCTCTGTCAGACCACCAACCAACAAACAAACAATTACAAAATTGAGGCAACTCACCAATGAAGCCTCATAGTAATCCACCCATCGATAATATTCCAACAAAAACGGTCTTGTTACATTGCCAAAGTTCCAGACAATCCAGTAAAATATTTAGTCCGAAACACATTATTACGTCCATAAATACTCATGGACTGCTGTTGCATCATTTCAAATTAGCCGGCAGATATGCCTAATCATTTATGTATTTTCCAACGTAACTCCGGTTCGCATGCAAATATTGCCGGTCTCTGGGTCTCAAAATGGTGGCTGCACTCCATCCTTTTGATTGACACCTCACTTGACCCAATAGGAGCTTCCATATCCACAGCCTACAATAGCCAACGAGAGTCCACGTTGAAGTAAAGTGCCTGCTCCTCTTCTTTTGTGTAAAGCTCGAGCCAATTGCAACCGATCGTTCTGATGACTGACGCTTCGTATAGCCAATGAAATAAAAAAAATGACGGTATACAGCTTCAGGGGTTAGATTTAGAGCCACAACACGGGAGTCACTGCGTAACCACAAGTCTGCTCCCTGCGTCCGTGCCTAAAATGCAAAGTGTGGTTTTTGAGAGTTTTGAAGACTTTAGGAAAGTGAATAATGGCAAAATAACTAAATAAATATTCAGGCGGAAATAAAAACCTTCTACTTCAGTGTGTTCAAACTTATATTACTCAATGCCAGTAGCACTTACAGTGATTCTGACTGTTGGGGGAAAAACATCAGAGTGTTACCTTTCAAACGAGACCAACACCATGCATGTACTCCAAATGGTTCAAGAACAGCTTTCAATTTACTTTGGGTATGCCTTGGATAGGCGTTTTAGGCTAATTTTACTGGAGTGGTAACAGGTTAAGTGCTTATTTATTCTATTAATTTTAGAAATTATTACATTAAAAAAACAAAATTAGTTTCCCCCAAAATGTGTTCCCCCTACAGAAAATCTATCGTGAAAATGATATACAAATAATACATTCAAAATAAGCATTCTGCTTATTTTGAAGTCTCCTAAGTCTAAGTCTCCTTTCAAAAAAACGAGTTTTATACACGTTGAGTTCAGGAGAAGCCAAACTCTACTTTGAAAAAGACAATCAAACTAGCCCCCACATTTGGCGGTAGGCTTCTATACTAGACTTTACGGTAAAAGTGTGTAGGAGCTGACTTCAAAATAAAAGCGACCAGAGGGTGAATGTGATCAGCAATTTCAAAATGATTCAGTCAGTCTGCTGTCAATAATAAATTAATAAAAACATTGATTAATTAATAATGAATAACTAAAATGATTATTTAAAAAATAACCGCCTACAAACTGTATTTCAGAGAAAATCCTAATTCAAAACTTGAATTGTGTGAATAGTTAGTCGAACTTAATAAAGAATACACTCGGAATCTGGCTTCTAAATGTCAGTACACCCTCTCAGTTTTCAAAATATGAAAATATTAAGATATATATTGTATAATGAGGCAAGACTTAAAAGAGGGATATTATTTACGAGCCGTACCCGCACACTTGACCTATATGCCAAATTGCAGACTCCTATGGCGAAAATTGGAAGTATTATTTGGATCAACAGAGTGAGTTATGGAGCTGCTGGTCACAGCTAAAAGTCATGAAGCCTGCACCTAAAAACAAAAACCGGACTAAAGGTAACATTCAAAAGAAATATCAATCACTACTACCGAGTTATTTATTATGTATCATACCGGTGTTAACTTTGCCTCTCTTTCAGGACCTGCATGTGATAAGTACGGATGAAAACCGAGTGGTTGCAGCGGTACAGGAGTGGAACCAGAATGAAACCTACAACCTGTACGTGTCGGACACGTCAGGGGTCTACTACACCCTGGCTCTGGAGAATGTGGTCAGCAGCATGGGCCCTGAGGGCAACGTCATGGTCGACCTCTACGAGGTAAACAACCATCATTCCATCTATCCATCTATCCATCTATCCTTCCTTCCTTATCGGGGACTTAGCGGGGGCAGCAGGCTAAGCAGGGTATTCCAGATGTCCCTCTCTACATTATTCAGCTCTTCTTGGGGGACCCAGACATGAGATATTTCATCCCTCCAGCGTGGTCTGGGCCTCATTAAAGTGTCTCGTTGAACCTATTTCTAAACCTAGTTTATTATAGTCTGTGTAGTTCTCCACTTTTTTTTTTCTTTGGTTGAACGTTCTAAAATTTTGATCCTATTTTGGTAAAGATTATTTTAGTCTTTTGGGGTCTGTCGGGGCTCAGGTCTGACAGTACTGCTCCATCAGGTGCAGGCTTTGCTGTGGGGAGGGCAGCAGGATCAGATTGTCCCCAAAATTCATGATTTTCACATAAGAGATAAGATAATCCTTTGTTAGTCCCGCAGTGACTTCCTGATTGTGGAGACATACCTTGGGGATAGGGCACTTGTTTATTACAGTAGCCTATTTATTTATATACATGTTGAAGACTGAGCCTTGACGAACGCACGTTTTTTGCAGAATGATGTCGACATCATTTTTTGAATTCAAGAGCTAAACTCTTCAGCCCGAAGCTTGAAGATTCTCACTCGAGTCAGTCCACTCGACCTCGGGGGGCTCTGCATAGGCTGCATAGACTGGTGTGGACAAGTGGACTTCTTTTTTAGTTGCCTCTGCTCCAGTTTTCCATTGGTATGCCGTACATGAGGTCTACCCCATACCCCACTCCACCCCCAAGTCTGCAGTATTCATTTTTGCCATTTTTGTCTTTTTAGGTAACGGTATCAAATAAAGGCCTGCTTGATGAGAGCTCAGCCCACAAGTTTATTATGAACACTGATCAATATTTTAGAGCCAGGAGGTAGAGATGATGTTTTGTCATTTTCGAAACAGCCCCTGCTGCTGTAGGCCAACAGTCTTCAGAGCACATTGTGTGAATACGAAGTAGCTTCAAAGTGCTGACATCAACAAAGGCAAGAGGGGATTGTGCCAGGGATATGGATTTTTTTGGAGGCTGAGATTATTTCTTTCTTTGATGAATAACTGCAGATATTACTTTGCAAAATGCACCTAATCCAAAAAGAAAAAGTGTGCTAGGGGCTAATTGAGGCTCTTGTATGCATGCACGTACAACTTGTAAAGCCATAGCCAAACATCTGCAAAACTATATCTCTGAATCAGATAATTAAGCTGTTGACGATGCTGCAGGTGTCTTGCCGTGGCCTCGGCGATATAATCAAATCTGCTATCTTGATTGAGGTCGCCACCCAAAATGTAGGATATGCCAAATCTCTCCTCCAAGGGAGATTGAAGTATCAGTCAATTACTAAAGTGAACTTTCATCGCCTGATGCAACTGCCACTGATTCCGAGGGGCTTCCAACAAGGAGTCAGATTAATTTAAGGCACGCATTGATGACTGAAAAGTCCCCAGACAGTCAATCATTCTCCACTCAATGTTTGTTTTTGTTGGGAATACAGAAGAGGTAGGCGTGCTTCGCTACATCGCCCCAGGGCATGTGATTTGCTTTGCAGTCTTTGCATACATTTTCTGCAACAAGACTCGGATATATGGAAGTACGACGTGTGCATCTGTTTTCATTTGCAGTTGTGAGCTGTTCTCTTTCTGATTCCCCAGGTAGCAGGAATAAAGGGGATGTTCCTCGCCAACAGAAAGACGGATAACCAAGTGAAGACGCACATCACCTACAACAGAGGCAGAGACTGGAGTTTACTGCAGGCGCCGAGTAAAGACCTGAGGGGCAACAGCATTCACTGTGTGCTCGTGAGTGTCTTCGTATCTGCAAGCGTTCATACATGGTTATGTATGTGTGTGCTTCCATCAAAGAGAGGCCTTGACAGGAGTTGACTGATCCCAGCAGCAATGAGAGGCCGAGCTCAGAAAGAGCAGCGCCCGTCAAAGCTGAGTGCTCTGATGCTGCTGAGACGAAAGGTCAGCCATTTTGATTCAGTCCAATAAGCTGACCTCCCATTTACAAAACAAAGACAAAGAGGTGTCAGACAGAAAAGCAGACGTTTCGTTCTTCCGGAAAGACCTTGAAAGTTGCTTCTCATAGTCTAGTCTAGCTTTCACTCAAAGGCCAAGGTTCGACAGTGAGAGTAAGGATTCTCACTGCATATCTTTTTAACTACGGAGGTGGTGGTTTGTCGGTGAAGCCCACCCACTGCCATCTCCCTCTTCTATACTACATTACATTACAGTCATTTAGCAGACACTTTTATCCAAAGCAATTCAGATCCTATCACACCGTAGGCACAGCTACGGGAGCTAAGTGTCTTGCTCAAGGACACATCGACATGCGACTAGCGGAGCCAGAGCCGGGGGATCGAACCGCCGATCCTCTGATTGAAGGACGGCCCCGCTCTCCACTTAGTCGCCCACTATTCTGTGTACCTGAATGAGAAGAAGCCAGACCAAGATGACCGTGTCCAGTTGATGGTTTGTGTCTCTGCTGCACGTCTTCTTGCAACATGACTTGATATGAAAAGTACTTGCCTTTTTTATTTTGATAAACCAATTAGTGATTCTGTGGCATGCCTCGCCTTCTATCCACATTATACAGTCATTTGTCAGGAAATGTCAGAGTTTTAATAAACCTCCAAACAGCCCGTCACAACATGGCCCGCACTACTGGCATTTTGCTGGGTCGTAATGAGAATTGTGTCGGTAAAGGTTAACCCAATCAAAATTAATGGTGGAACCAGCCAATGGGGAAATGGTGTTTGTGATGAAACTCGCGACTTGGGAGGCTTGTGCATCCACGTCGATGCAACAGCCTTTCTTTCAGAAGCGTCTTTTGAAGGTCTTTGGTATAATAGTTTTGATAACTGAGTTTGTGATTTTCTTCTCTGCAGCCATACTGTTCACTACATCTCCATCTCCACGTGTCTGCGAATCCCTACACATCTGGAAACATAGCCAGCAGGGACACAGCGCCGGGGATCATTGTAGCATCAGGTAGGTGAGAGGGAATCTCTTTTGAGTAACATGTTTCTCTTTTCTTGGTCTCCTTGCAGTTCGGAGGGTTTTTTTCTTAAAAAAACAAAACCCCTCGTTGAAACCCTTTCTGAGCTTTTTTTTTGTTTATTACAAAGTAATTACATAATATTCTCAATTGTTGTCTTTGACACCTCTACCAGGTGCTCACAGTATATGCCACATAGAAATGGTGTACATCATCGGAAAGCTGGGAGCCTGAAGGGGCTTATGAAGTCCATTCCCATGATTTGTAAATCCATGATGTGATTTGAAATCTAAAACTTTTGACATTTGGAGATTTCTGCAGCAATTGCAACAATTCTGCAACAGCTATTAGATGGCGAGCACTTATGTTGTGGAAACGACTCAGAAACCCCCATCTTGTCAATATACTTATGGAAGCCATACATCCTCTGAATGCGCTCGGTCTGGTGTTAGTGGCTGTGAAATGTCACGAGGCTGTGATCATCCTACAGGTCACAACAGGTCATTTTATACAGTTAGGTCAAGATTAAAAAAAATAGTCAGTAGCTTTAAAACCAAGCCCGCTACAGCCTCTTAAAGACAGTAATGTCGCCGGGATCACCAGCTAACCTGTTGGTCTCTGAGGCAGCGAATTAAAACAGACTTGCATTAACTATTATAAATGAATGTGTACATGCTGAAGAAAGTCAAACTCCAAACGAATGTCAAGAGAATGCATCCTGTTCAAATGGTGTATTGTTAGTTTGCTTAAGCTCAACTCTTGGCTCTGAACATTTCACTGCCGCGATGTTGCCGATATAGCACTGTAGCCATAAATGCTGCATTCGTCTCTGTAATTATATTTGGCTGTTTGCAGGTTTTTGCTCTTTCCTTTTGTTTCCAATAGTTTGTTGCTGTTCAGCATCAGAACACAACTCCCACAGGCATCTGACAACATGCATGTGTCGCCTCACCTTTGAAAAGGGGCAAATGACAGAACAAAAAACGATATAATCCTCCTGTTTTAGCCGTCAGGAACAACGATGCTCTCTTGTTGTTCTGGAGAACACAGGTGAGGAAGCAAATACTCAGTGGAGAGAAAACAAAGAAACGGAGGAATATGAGATCAGCAGCCCCTCTGGTGAATTCACACCTCGGTGATATTTACTCCTGCATGGACCAGCACTGTCAATAACACATCAGCACACGCCTCGGGTGTCTGGGCCTTAGTGAAACATTGTGAATTAAACAGGTTTCAGGGATGTGCGAATAAAACAATCGACTGATTTAATTTGAACTCTGCCATTATTCAAGCTACAAAATGGCCAAAACAAAAGGAGCGAGAGGTAATCTGGTATAGTTAACTTGTAAAATAACCAACACATCTCAGTCTTATTGTGGCTTTGCCTCCCACTTCAGTTGCCAACGGAGAAAAACGTTTACATTCTGGGCCTAATTCTGGTAGTTTTCACCATAATTTCCATCGCTTATTATATAATTTGACTCACCAAGGTCAGAAGTCATAGCTGGTAGCACGATGAATTGCACATCATTTGCAACCGCTATCCGTCCCATCTCAACGTCTGATTCACAAAAGATGTTGCGCTTATGATAGTACAGCTCAAAGACGTCAATAAAGATCAGCTGAGAATTTGCTAATTCAGATTGCAGTTATCCATGTGGCAAAGTATACATGTTGCCTTGGCGCCAAGAACACAGCAGGCAGAACAATGGCAGAGGGAAAACGAAAAATGAAATGTCCAGACAGCGAGCTGCAGGTCCTGACTGTGGTGGAAAAATCATTTAAACGAAACAAACCGTATTTAGGATTCAGTATTATCGTCTGTCTGAGATGTTGCTGTTGTCGAGCGCACACCTTCAGACTGTAAAAAAAAATTGCATGTTTTTTATGTGCTTAATTTACCACCTACTGACAAGACGAGCAAATAGCAAAGGTGCTTTCCAGCACATGGGGAGCATTGCACCCTCTGTGGGCGCTTTGAGGATTACACACCTTCTTTTTGTCCTACTGCAGCAGGTGAAGCGGGCAGCCGTTCAATCCTGTTGTGCAGTGGCCCCATGCAGTTTTTCTATGAAAGGGGTGATTGTAGCTGACATTTTCATTGCACACACTTTTTGGGTTTGAGAACTCCAAATTTTCACAATGTGTTAATGTGAGTCAGCCCTGCTCAGTCGAGGGGTGTATGGTCTGATGTCAGCCTGGATAGGTTGTAGTTTTTATATATAATACAGTGAATGATCATGACTGATAGTTCAAGCCCACTGCGACAGCTTAAACTTAGACTTTATTACAGTCATCACACACATGCTGGTACATGCATTAAACGTGACCTCTGCATTTAAAGCACGTGTGAATGCATGTGAAGCACCCAGAGAGCAACTTTCACCTCAGCGTTCAGTGTCTCGCTCAGACATGCAGACAGTAGAAGCCCGGATTAAATCGATCTGACCCAGCTGAGTCTCTGTGTTTGAATGCATTTTAAGGCATTATGTCTTTCGTTTGTCTGTCTGTCCATCTGTCCGACCGTCCGTCCCTTCTCATGAACCCGATATCTGAGGAGCGTCTGGAGGGAACGAGCACAAATGTCCACCTGGACTGAAGGATGAAGTGATTACACTTTGGTCTTCAAAGGTCACTGGCTATAACTCGGGAATTCATATGATTAATTATGACAATTTCACACAAATGTGTAATATAAAAGAAGGATGAAGGCACGACATTTTGGACGAACGTTGATGTAAACTGCAACATGCCTGGTTGGCGGAGGCATGCGACCACAAGGCGAGAATTGTCGTCTTGTAAATATGTGAAGGGGCTATGGTCACGCTAGACTTCTTCAGTTTGTCTTCATAGAGTAACTTAACACCAACCTGCACATCACTCACTTGTGGTGAGTTGCACATACACACTAAACCTCTTCATCACCACATTAAAGTGAGAACATCACACACTAGAGGTCAGCAAAATGCAGATTTTCAGCTGGTGTTAGGTTATTCTCTAAATGTAGGGATTGTAAAGCTAATTATTTCAAGGGGACAGCCATGCCTCTGAAACACTTACAGTACTTTCCAGCCTTGCATTTAACCACCTGGCACCAATTACAGGCTAAATTAAAGCAATTACAGCAGTCTGCACAGCATTAGGAGAGCTTGTCGTAATATGCTGAAAGACGAATACAGTAATCTGGATTTATTGGTTAATTTAGGGGTGTGGGCAAATGTCGCACTGCACAGTCGATCTTCTGGAGCCCTGTAATTAAAGCCCCAGTCTGCATCTGCAGGCTGGAGCCCCCTGCTGTATTACCACTGCTGGTCTGAAGGCTCTTTATACAATTTGGGATTCATTTGATCTCAAATGGAATTCATTTCCTGTGTCTGCGTTATATCATAAACAACTCAACCACTTACTGTAGTTTGTCCTCTGCCTGTCTGCCGCCTCACCTCCAGGCTCCATCGGCTCAGAGCTGTCCACCAGCAATGTCAGTGTGTTCATCGCCTCGGATGCAGGAAACACATGGAGACAGGTGAGGGTGCTTTTTTTAATTGTAATAATACGGACTGCACTGCCATATTCTGCCATTTTTAATAAACCCACATAGTATTAGATACTAACTGTTAAAGCGAGGGTAGGTAATGCATTTTAGAAACCTTTTTTTCTATTTGTTGAAATTTTCTTTACATTTCAACAACAATTAATGGATCAAATGCTCTGACAAAAAAAACAAAAAAAAATCCTATCTGTGGATGTCAAACACATTCTCACTCCCTTAGTCCCAGCCTGTCAAATACCAGCACTTGGTGAGTTGCCCTTCACTTCAGACTATGACGCTCTACGTTCCCCTCTAGCATCGGTTTTGGACGTGTCAGGGACATGAATAGAGTCTTTTCAAAATAAACTTCAGTCTTTACAGGAAGTTGGGTTTAGGCAAACATCAAGATTGGAGTTTGTTGAAAGCCCAGTGCATCTGAATCAGATGCCGAGGGGTACTGACCAACCGATGTTTTTTTGACGAGTGAGACCGTGTTGGGATGTCACAGGACAAGCTCATCCAATCATTTCATTCCGCACAAATGATCTCATTGCTCGTCACTGCAGTCTTCCACTAGCTGCTATCTTAACAGCTGTGCGTAATAACAACGACCGTGTTTGTTGTTTACGTGCATAATGATCATTTTGGGGCAGTGGCTTTAGAGGGAGGCCTGAAGGGATGGGCTGTCAGTGTTGCAGCTAATTTTAATTGGAGAAGAGTTGACAACACTGCACTGTTTTTTTTTTTGGGTGGGGGCTTTCAAAATCTAGCGAACTCTTGCTGGTTTCTCCAACCCGTGCTACCCATCAGCTACAGTATTTTTACATCACTCATTTCTTGGCAGTGATTCCTTTTTTATTTTAATTTGACTTTATTGTCAAGACAATGTTGTGGGCTGAGATCAGCTTCCATCTAATATACAAACATGTACAGCAAATACGTTATGTTATTAATAATACACACTTGCACCTTATAATATTGTGCTCAACTGAATCACAGCCACTCACCATATGGAGCACCATGAACTGACTGACCTGCTATCACTAAAAATATCCTCCTCCTCACTCACTCTTCCTCATTTGATCATATAGCCTTTTAATCCGCATCCACTAGCCAGAGCTTTTTAAGGTCTAAATTCAAAATTTCAAGAGTTCTATGATGCAGTCCCTGCCTCCAGTGCCCATGGATGCCCCTTACCTAACTGGATCCTGAAGCTTTCAATTTTTGTGGCATGTTTCTAATCAAACACGGCAATGAGAATGTGTAGGCTGATGTAGGACGTTCTAACAATGATGTATACCGTGTTTGTTTGGTGTATTATTACTTGGTTTACTCAAATGATTCAGTATGGGTGGTGTCGGACACGTACACGAAAAACAAGCCACTGCAGAGTGAGCACTCTCTTCTCTGTCCCTGCAGATCTTTGACGAGGAGTATGCACTGTTGTATCTCGACCAAGGAGGAGCCTTAGTCGCAATAAGGCACACGCCGCTTCCCATCCGACACCTGTGGTGAGTCATTATGATGGAGACGCCATTTGTCAGACCATGACTAATTCCCTCAGAGGAAGCTCCGAGTCTTAAGTTAGTCAAACAACGGCAAATGAGCCTGTCTTCAAAGTGGGGGATGATCATATTGTAGTTATAAACCCATCAGTCATGGAGAAATCTGCTTTTGCAAATGTTGTTCAATTTCACATTTCTGTGTTTGAAGCCATAATGAGTCTAGTGAGCAGAGCGCCGCACTCATGTATATGAAATCCAGTTGTTAGGCTACTCTCTGGGTCATTAGCTTGTGCTCACAGTCGGGGGGCTGGGTCAGTGTCGGTGCCTTGTACAGCGTCTGTTTGCGTTCCCAGGTTGAGCTTTGATGAAGGACGCCAGTGGAACAAGTACAGCTTCACCAACACGCCTCTGTTCGTGGACGGGGTGCTGGGAGAGCCTGGGGAGGAGACTCTCATCATGACGTGAGTGACAGAGATTTGTCAACGTGGTAATCTAGCAATCAAAGCAACAACAAATAGCCTGTGTGTGTGTGTGTGTGTGTGTGTGTGTGTGTGTGTGTGTGTGTGTGTGTGTGTGTGTGTGTGTGTGTGTGTGTGTGTGTGTGTGTGTGTGTGTGTGTGTGCTCTCATCTGCCATGCATCTATATCTAAGCCGGCTCGATTAAGGATTCCTGACTGCCTGTTTTCCTTTTCATGAATAAATAAGATTTCTCTCAAGGTCTTCGCAACATCAAAACTGTCTGTCTCCAGATTATGATCACAGGAGATCAATGCGTTGGGAGCCGGCGACGGCGTGACTGTCCATTTTGAAGAACATGAAGGAAAATGATCACAAAATGCCTGAGAAAACCGACAAGAAACTTTGGTCTCAAGTTTTGACAGCATTAAGAAGTGGGAAGAGCAGTTAGCAGCCTTTCAGCATTCACTGTGTCCTCAGAAACCAGAATCATGAAGATTCCTTCTGTGTTCTTTCACATTTATCAGTAGAATTGCCCAGAGCTGGAGTGCGTGCATGTGGTATGCACAGCACTACTCCCACATTGCAGCAGCGATTTAGGACTTTGGGATGTGTCACGAAAGGGTTTGTGCAGCCATTACATCAATGTTTCAAGCCACCTGCCATACATGAGAGACTGACAGTCGGCTCTGTAGGCAGCTCCACAGGAGAGTGATAGGGCGCAGCTGGAGAGACGGAGAGGGAGGGAGAGAATAGGAAAATGCTCGGCGATAGTCTCGACGAGAACGAAATAGAGCCGGGAAAAGCGGCAGTGTAAAGACAATGCTGGCAGGTTGGCACGGACAACAAGTTCCTCCAGCACAGAGCCTCTCAGCTGCAACACACCATTAGTTTTCAAAAGACCATCATGCACTGTTTTCTTATCAATTTGTACTCATTTTTACAATAAGTGCCTGTCATGGTCGGGTGCCTCGAGAGCTAATTGACGTATTGATTGTGATAAATGTGTTGGGGTATGAATGGTGAGAGGGGTCAGTGCAGAAAAGCACACCCACTCAATTTAACAGGAGATGGAATATTTATCTTATTTAGTCCCGTAACCTTGGATTCTGTTTTGTTTTTGACTATTGAATATGTGGATATTTGTTATGATTAAGCTTTCACAAGAAAAACAACATATCAGTTCAAACTTGCTATATGAAAAAGAAAAGATTGGGCATTATATTCAAGTTTGTGACTTTAAGGGGAAGGCTGTCACTTTTGTATATAAATGTACTGTTAACAAATCCCATGTTAAGTCCATAGCCAACAAAGTGTTCAGTTGCAGTACGCTCATTGAACCATTATTTCCTTGTCAGATTTTAAAAAACAACAACCTCCCCCGACACCGGTCTGGTGGAAGGGGGGTAGGTGGGCTGCATCCTACAACTTCTGAGTTAAACAGCTATAAACACTTCCACCAACGTGGTCGGCAACAAGTCATACAAATGAGTTCTTCTCTAGCATAACCCAGCCCTCGGTCCGTCTCTCCAGCTCTACCCTCTCTGTAGCACTCACCCCGATCCCAAAGAGATGTCATCCATAAACACTTCCATCTGTCTCCAATTTACGGTCTTCCTCAGCTGATTGAGTTTTTCCATCTAAAAAGGCTCAGTCATTTCCCAAAGCAGCTGGATTAACCCAACAGGAGTAACCTGAAGTGTGGAAAGCTTTTAAAAAACGTTTTTTGGTGAAAATTGCATGATGGTATGCAGGAGCTAATGCGCCAGACTCGCTATTCAACTCACTTGTGTGCAAAGCAAGTCTTTTTTTTCTGGTTTCCGCTAGTGTTGCGAGTAAACGTTGCAAAGAGCGATGACTGCAGAAGATGAAACTTCCGACTGTGTGACGTCACACAGGCAGCACTGTTTACAGCCTTAGTTATTCGAAGTTATAGTCCACCACTGGGAGTAAAGAACTTGTTGTAGTGCATTTGTTGGGGTCTATTTTTAGCAGTGGATCAACGGACATGTTGTGCTCTAGTGAGTATTCATGGCTACAGGAGTGTGTATGTGGGATCCACTTATATAAACTACAGCGTGTGTGTTCATGGTGGTGAAGGAACGTGTCATTCAGTAAAACACTGTGGCTCACTGTGGTGTGCTTTCTTGTAGCATTTGTTAAGAATAAGAAAAACCTAGAATTTACCCAGCCTAATCTATATATATATATTTAGTTGGTGCATATCTGCAGCATGTTTTGTGTATAACAAGCGCGCATGGCTATTCTCCAGGATATTCGGCCATGTCAGTCATCGCTCGGAGTGGCAGCTGGTGAAAATCGACTTCAGGTCCATCTTCAACAGGAGGTGTACAGAGGCGGATTATCAGACGTGGCACCTACACAACCAGGTACAGTACATGGTAGCACAGACTTGTTTATCACTCGCCACGCTTTGTGGAGAAATGACCACCTAAAGCTCAGATGGAGGAGAATCTTCAAGTAGATTCACCTGTTCTATAAGGCCTCTGTGTCGGCGAAAAGCTGATGCCCGAGGCAACATATATATATATATACATATACATATAAATAAAACTATGTTTTGTGGTTGTCCATGTACGTCCACCCGTCCGTTTGTACAACCCATCTTAATGTGAATGTGAACATATTACCAGCTGCCTTATTATGCATATAATAAATATAAAGTCTTTATGAATGCATTTTTCTGCATGCAGAGTCTACAACCACGAGGCCATTAACTACGTTTTTCCCTCAATAACCATCCTAATTACCGTTTATTGACAGGAAGTAAGGACGTCAAGTGCAATAGTGTCAAAATGACATCCTAACTCAGAATATATTCCACATTCTAAAGTGCGCCCTTGCTCATAACTTATTCACTAGTAGTTTGGCACTTACTAACCCACACAGGTTCTCTATTCACACTTAGTAAATCCATTATGGCACACAGCTACTGCAATTAACACACACTATTCTTCAGTGATGGAGGTCTAATTAAATGCATCGGGACTAGTTCCATTCAGAAGAACACAGTCAGCACATGTGCAAATATCACCTTTATTATTAGACCACTGAAGAGATATATCTATGAAAGGATTTTTGTAAGGTAATAGAACCTCAGTAGTAACCCATTTCTTAATCGTATCTCTCTACAGAGTTAGAAAGAGACTACGTCTAGCTTTGTGTTTTGTTACATAAGAAAATACCTATTCATATATATTCAGTGACATCAAGGAACAATGACTATTCTTGTGCTACTACAATGTTAGAAGGCCCACACTGAGCAAAGCCAGCTGTTCTTATTCCTAGGGCGTCACATACTGGCGCTTTGTCATGCTGCTTGGTTTGATGACATACAAAGACCGGAAAAAAACAACAAACACGGGACTTTAAAATGGGAGACCTCTCGTGTGAAACGTATTACACGCTTATTTTTGTCAGTAACGTCAGTAATTAGTCGTGTGACTTGTTATGATCATTGGTCCTGTGAGTCACCTGATTTGTCACTTGGTGGTAACGAGAGTTGTTAATCAGTGAAATTAATTATTCATCTAACAAGAGTAGACACGCTGCCCGAACCAAAGTCAACGCTAGAGGGGTACTTGGTGGTGCATCAATCTGCGATACCAAGGGGTAGTGACCAAATAGCAGTAGTTGAGGAGTTGGGAGTGAGTGTGTTGAACACACCAACAGCAAAAACATTGTGCTCTGCATGTGAGTTTCTGAGGGTTCTATACTGTCCACATAGAATCCTGACACTGTGAAAATGAAATAGTGCTCGAGGTAACATAAAGGGATCGATTTCAGACGGTCTTTATGTCTAATGTCAGCAGTCTTAGCGTATGAATGCACTTCAATTACGAAGCCTTAAAGAGGATTAAAGTGTGGACTTAATGTTTATTATTCCAAAATAACGTGTCGATCCCTTCATGGAAAATGAAATCATCTAAAGTCTTCTCTGCCTCTTAAGGTTGGGTTGACACAGACGTTCGATTGAGCTGGACATCCAGGCTGCAGCATCAGGGTAATGTGTGATCACTGGCTGCTTTATCCTGGCAGCATAGTGAGTGGACTAAACCTCGACGTTTCTCGGTTCCCAGAGCACTTGTGCAGATTTTGCAGCCTTGTCAGCTGATGCTCTGAGTGAACCGACTCTTAGCCCCCTGCATACATTAAACCTGCCCCAAAACCCCTCAACCTGGCTGGGCCTGAAGCTGAGCCAGTGAGCCTTTATTCATGGCCCCGTTCTGTAATTGGTTGAGACAGCCATATGCTCAGAGCAGGCTGATGATCAAAACATATAGCATGGAAGATGAGAAGAGTCCAAGCCAATTACAATCGGAACCTGCCTATATGTAGAGGTACTGCAGGTCCTGCAGGCTGCGTGAATAAACTAAACACCACCTAAAAACAGAGGACATTGCTTGCGTTTATTAAAGACCACTGGGTAAGTTGAGGACATTTGCAGGAGCTGGTAGTCTATTCGCGGATACGGCCAGGTCTCTTAAGCATCTCACTACTGACACCTAATGCACAAAGACAGAATGTTCTGGCCATGAAAACAGAGCAGTAGTGTAGCATGGAGGATGCAGTGAAACAGTCTGGTCTCATCTTCCCATCTTGTTTGTAAACCAGCTGATTTTATATTCACTTTGTACGCATAGATTCAAGGTTAAAAATGGAGTGGGTGCTGGCAGCTTTTCTTATTCGTTCTTCTCAATGTCACCAAAAAAAATAAATCTCTAAAAAAGAATTCAAGCGGCACAATCTCCAGAGTGACACTCGCGACGCAGGAACAGTTGTTGAGTTTAGAACACCACACAGCACAAGGCCGTAAATATTCACTGAACGGGAGTGCAAGGCAACGGTGCTTTTCACACATATGCTTGGTTGCGTCGTGTGAATTATGAATAGTGGCAAGTTGCAAAAGCAGCTCATTTTTTGAAACTCTGTCCTTCTGGTTTGCTCCTGAAATCGGGCCCACAGGGCGAGCCGTGCCTCATGGGGGTGAAAAGAATCTACCAGAAGCTGAAGCCCACGTCCAGGTGCGTTATGGGAAAGACGTACTCTGTGTCAATGACGTCGGGCCCCTGCGATTGTACAGAGGCGGACTTTGAATGGTGAGTATATACTTTAATTTGTTTCCATCCCATATTCAGTTTCATTTGCATTCCCTCTGTACTGTTGGGGAATGGAAAAGGTATCTTGGCCTCAGATTCCTCCATTTTTACCGTTCTTTTTTTAGTCCGTCTCTTGTGAGCCCCTAACTTTACGGTCGCTGTCTATAAATAAAACTTTGGAATGCTGCGACCATTAAAACTTCAAAGCAGAATGGCTTTGTGAAGATTAAACTCAGACTTTCTTGGGGTTCTCTCACCAGCAGCTCCTGTCTGTGGCACCGAACATTGAGCCCCTTGATTCCTACTAAAGTTGTAAAGTAAAACCTCATGCTGCATTCCAGACCACTCGGAGGTCAGGATTTTTCCCTGTTGTAATTTTCAGCTTCTGAACCTCCAAGCGTTCCAAGTGCAGGACGCCAAACGTAAACAAAAGCCATGGCTGACCGCGACACATTGATGGTTCTTTGGCACAATAGAACTCTAAGCTGTGCAGCCTCCTCATTGTGCAGAGAAGATCAAATGAAGAGATTGTTTTCTGTGACCAGTTACCGAATAATATAGCGGCAGATTTTGACATTCATTTACATTCAAAAAAGCTTTTACTTTATGCTAGCTGATCTAATCTTACGTCTCTATACAAATCCTACTGTGAGCCCTGTGAGCAGTTTAAAGCCATTATTCCTCACGCACATTGACACCTAGAGAGACCAAACAGTGTAATGAATACACAAGTTTGTTTATTCATTACCAGAAACTGGTCATTGATTTCACCTGAATACAAATGATAATTCACAGATGATTTGGTAGCTGCAGCCAGTGAATCTTTCTTTTACAAGTGCAGTTACAGAGAATACATTTTTTTAACCCGCTTTCTTTGAGTCATCAGCAGTATTAATGTTCCTTTTTTTTCTTGCTTTGGACCCAAATCTGCAGGTCTCTTGAGTAAGGCAGCTCTTGGAATAAGCACCATAAAAACTATAAATCACCAAGCCTAATCGCTTTCATTAACAATCACAACACTTTTGCATCTGTGTGCATGTCGCATTAATTGGGGCAATTTGTCCCTATCATTTTGGGGGACACAGCGCTGCTCTGCCTGATATAATTTGTAGGACAAAACAACTTGTGAGCTGTGTTTCAAAAGCACCTTTACAGATGCACAAAATAGTTGCTGTAACTTCTGTGAAGTCGATGATAAAATGACATTCATTTTACATGTCTTTTATCCCCACAATTCTGTATCAGAATAACAATATCCAATATGTCTGAAATACAAAGCGTTCGGATCTTTTTCAGCTTGGAATATTTTTTATTATCTTTTGATTGATTTGTCTGTCAGAATTATTGATCATTTTAAAAGTACGTGCTACACTCCAAATAGTGTTTCTCATTTTAGAATTGTCTTTTCCAAACAGCCTCAGGAATATTTGGCATCTGTCTTATCTCTCAGTGCGTCCTCTGTGCTTTCTGATTGGATAACTCTTTCTGTTTTTGTCTGCTCTGATCATTAGTGATTATGGCTACGAGAGACGAACGAACGGCAAGTGCACCCCCGCCTTTTGGTTCCATCCATCAACGATGTCCAGGAGTTGCACCACAGGGATGACTTTCCTTAACAGCACCGGGTAAGCAGAAGACGAGTGCAGACTACAATCAGCACACATATTCTGCATAGTGACTCGCAGGCTTTGGATAAAATGCAATTGATTTGGATAGCTCTGGGTACATTCATTAGTTTCTTCAACAAAGACAAGGACAGGCTGAAGATCATATCACATCACCCACAGTAGATCAAATCACTACCAGTGGTTTAAGTATTGTTTGTTAGGCATGTTTGAAAAAGCTCTGAATGAAAGAGTATGCATCCTGTTCAGTGTAAGAATGTGCAACGTATGGTTTTCCGAGATTGAACTCTCCGACAAAACAAACTCACCTCAAAGTCAATGTTCAGGAGCTTTTGGTCATTTGAATTGTTCAGCCAACATGGTCAAGAAGTCCTTAAAGTGCTCAGAAAGAATGTGGTATTTGAACATTTACAGTAAATTAACAAAAGACAACTGTGCAGACTCCACCTGCTAATGAAACCCATGAACCCATGAAGCTCTTCACTTCAACATGAATCATTTGAAAATTCTTGGTTCATTTTAGTCAGGCTCGTCTCATTCAGCATTCATAGCAATACCTACGGAACAAAAAATGCGTCGTAATTCATAGATATCCCACAAAATGATTTCGTTTTTTATCAATGAGAAAATTGAAGGACAGCTAAAGCACACACAGGGTGGGAGGGACTGGAGGTGGATGGGTCAAACAGCCAGGAGACCGCTGTTTGTTCCCTGTATGAAGCGAGAAGTCAATGCTGATTTGTTCGTCACGTAACGATCTTTTTCTAAATCAAAGTAGTTTTGTTGCCGAAACGAAACTGAGTTTCCTGTGAAGACGGACGTTTATTTTGAAAAAAGACCGTATGAATGTAATGAGCTTGAATTGACATGTGTTGCATAAGACATCATCCGAGACACAATATAGAAATCTTCGACATAACGTCAACACTGTAACCTCTGCACATTCTGTTGATACTATTTTAAACTAAAATTCAGCATTGTACCTAAAAGCTTCCTGTGTTTTTCCTCCTCCAGCTACAGGAAAGTGGTCTCTAATAACTGTACAGCTGGAGTCAGTGTGGAGTACACAGCCAGGAGGCAGCAGTGTCCTATCCAGGCACCCAAAGGTCTCCACCTGGTCACCAGCGAGGGAACGCTGACAGCCACACTGGGCACCAACGTCACCTTCCTTGTCTTTCTGGAGGAGGTAAGCTGCCAAGTAAATGTTATTATATTCACAATGTAAACATGAGTTTACAGTCTGAATTATTAGTATTTTCTACATGAACCAACATTAAGCAGTTGAAGTAAATATTTCAGAATGCAGTAGTCCCTATTATCAGACTGTCTCATCCAAGCGACACATTCTAACACCAGGCACTTTACAATTTTTCATATAATGTTGCCTTTTGATAAATGTTATGTTCCATAAAGTTGTCTGAACCTCTTTTGTGCTGGGTGTTTTATGGGTAATGCATTTTTAAATGTAAAACTGAGCTGATAAATATGTGCTCTTCTTGCACCACTGACCATGGATGTATTAAGAGCTGGATACGGGGCCACCACTCACTCTTGCTGCTAATACGTCCCAGGGGCCACTGGTAGTATGGCAACGAAACAATCCCCTGTGGCCCATAGAGCGGTCCCCCCATAGACCGCTATTATGAAAGAGAGGTCTTTAACACATTTGACTGGACAGCTCCAACTATCAACCGTCGTCTCTCTTTGAATTCTATTATTATTTTAATTCATGAAAGGTTTTGTATTTGTGAAGCGTTTCCATAACACCTGCGATTTTTTTTAAAAGGAGTATCACAATGAGACTGTAAAAGTACAGAAATGAAATCCTAAAACATGATGCAAATAAAGAATGAGAAAAAAGAAAACAGATCATAAAATATGTCAGACTAAAATTCTTTGGAACGTCCTGTATAAATTATGAATCCTACTATGACCTTGCCTGAAAATGGATTTACAAGAAGGAGGTTCAACCCAATTATAAGGAACTCTGGCTCACAGGGAGCAGTAATTCAGCAATATCGCTAGAAACATCCGTTGTACTTAAGAGACAGTAAAATATAGTAATATGAATGAAAGGTTTTTGACTGTAGACACCAGTTTTGACCGATCTGTCTAAAGTGCGATACATTATGATGAGCAGGACCACAGTGAAAGGACAAAGTGCTCCGTGTTAGTAGAGCAACACAACGAGTCACTCGGAACCTGAGTGACTCTGTGGGCAGACTCCCTGACAGTCTTTGTCCCGTGCAGGGCGACGGGGCGCGGACAAGCATCACGCTGGACTTCGGAGACGGCCACGCTCTGACCTACTCCAATGTGAGCTCCATTGAGGACGGGATCAAACACATCTACAAAGCTGTGGGAATCTACCGGGTGACTGCCACCGGGGAGAACAGCCTCGGCTCAGAGACTGTCATGCTCTACCTGCACGTAACATGTGAGATACTGAGGAGTTTTCTAAGATTTGTATTATAAATGTGCATATGTAATTATTTAGATTGGAGAATCTCCAATTTTTTGCGCTCATGCTGTGGCTCTTTCTGCCTTCTACTTATTTTTTTATCGCATTCAGTAGAATTGAGACTGTCAGCGTGTACACAGTGTACCGCATTCTGTGCTTTATCTCTTCACAGAGCATGCTCCCCTCCCATACCCACACAAACAAGTGAGATAGAACACATCCCATTACACTTCCACTCAAGTCAGCTTATGCTTCACAGCCGCTCAGCCCACGGAAGCCACTGCAGACTCGTATGTAGCGGGGCTGACCACCCCTGGTGTATTCAGGAGGTGACAGATGTAACGGAGCTGACTTATTGATCCGGGAGCGCCGTCGCCCCGTCCTACCTGTCAATCCTATGTGCCAGCTGAACAAATAGAGCCACCTTAGGCTCAGGAGTGCCACCAATGAAAAATAACACACATGGCAGCCAACGGTCCCTATAAGGGACAGAATTCAGCCTCCCGACCCAACTATAAACCCACCTTTTTATTTGAAAAAATAAAATAAAAAGTTTTTTGTCCTTTTTTTCTTTCCCGTTTTTGTACATTGGGATGGAGTTCACTCTGTTATGTGTGTGTGTGTGTGTGTGTGTGTGTGTGTGTGTGTGTGTGTGTGTGTGTGTGTGTGTGTGTGTGTGTGTGTGAGTAGGCCAGCTGGAGTACATCCATCTCTCAGCTCCCTTTGTGGCGGTGAGGAATAAGGAAGTCAACCTGACTGCTGTTCTGTGGCCCAGCCAAGTGGGAACGGTCACCTACATCTGGTGGATCGGAAATAACACAGAGGTACTGTACACTCAAGACTTTCTGTCTTCACTCTGAGCTTTTTCCCCTTTGCAATTAAGTAGTTTGCTGACTCTTCTGCTCTCCAAAATGTGAAGGGTCATTATTTTGTTCAGCTATTTTTGAACATCCAGGTTGCAAACACTGTGGCCTTGATAATCGGCACCAGAGAATGCTGACATATCAGAGACACAAAATGTAATTACTGATAGCCAGTGAAGTGTATCCCTCATTCCTTCCTAAACTCCTCTCACTAAGGTCAGAAGCTGCCAGGCACAGCTGATTAATCACACACACAGTTAAAATGTGGACCTTAATGGTATCTTGCCATGCAGATAGTTTTGGTTTTATGTGCACGGATTTTGAGATGTCTGCTTTTGAAACGTCTGCAGCCACAACAATAAAATGTAGGATGTTTGTAGAATTTATTTTCTGCTCATCAAAACAGTGAAACATTATATTTTAAAGGTGCAATGATCTAGCTACATTCTCCAAACAGATAGAAGTCACCAGTTCACCTCTACTTCTGGCTCCATACCAGCTTAAGTTACAGTTCTTTGTTATAAAAAAAATAAAAAATACAACAACAGGGCAAGAATACGCAAAAATTATCCAAACTGCTGAAACTTCAGTCAAAATATAATCTAGTTCACGATGTCCATCAGTGTGTTTACTGTGTCAGCTGTACAATGTCCAATCATCTTCATGCAAGCAGTGAGGCCATTATAACCCGACTCTTCTCACTATTGTGATGTCTTGCTCGTGGTGTTGTTCCACTGCAGCTCCCTCCACCACCCTTACCTTTTCCTTATTCGTCCGTTATGCTTTGTGCTATAATCAATAACATACAGTTTTGCATAATTTGAATATCAACATTGACTATTGTTCCATTGATTTTTTTGCTGTTGCAGAAAATCAGACAGCCGTTGAGTTTATTATTGAGCAGAAATGTTTTACAATCTCTATTTAAGAAATGTGGCAATGACAATAGTTCTATTTATGATTTTGTTTATTTACAGTGGAGATCATGGTTTTATATTGGGCCCTCGGACCCAAAACAGCTTCCATGGTTCCCGCTCAGTTGGTACTTTGACAGAAACTGAGGGTTCTTGTTGGGTCAGGCCTGATATTTAGGACTCCATTATATCTAATGCACTACTTCTAAACACTGTGAGATGATTGAGACACTAAAAACACTCAGCCTCCATCTCTCTGGTACAACAGGTGCGCTATATGCTGGAAGCCATGTGTATACAAATGTCACACTCTTACTATTTGCCTTCATAATTGTAGTTGTGTTAATGTGTTTGTTCCACGCCATCAGGGGCCTTCCACAAGGACAGCCAGTTATGTCAGTTGGTAATAAAGCACGACATTATTAGCATCAGCTATTTGAGGAACAAATGGAGACGTGAGTAATGGCAGGACGTCCACAGGGAACTCTCTGTGGACCCCCACACTGTGTTCAGCACAGCACCGATTATTGCCAAGCTCGCAACGTATGCTCGTGCACGTGTGAGTGCATGCTTGTGAGTGCGTGCTCACGCCTCTGTATTGTGAATAACTGCAGTGTGAGACCAGCTAAGGATCCCTCACCCAAACCCCCCTAGACTCTCACTCTCTTCCTCTCCCCTCCCTTCTCTACCTGTCTTGTCTCTTTCTCCCCCCAGCAGCCAGTAATCACTCTAGAGGGTAGTGTGGCGTGCACGTTCTCCCGGGAAGGCATCAGTACAGTCACTGTGCAGGTGTCTGCAGGGAATACTATTCTGCAGGACAGAAAAAACATCGCTGTCCACGGTGAGCCAACTCGGAGACTCCATCACTGGGATTCTCTGTACACACAAGATAGCTCATCACATCAGACAGATGTCACTGTCATCGTTATTAAAGGATACTTCTGCTTTGTAATAACCGGGGTCTCATTGTTGTTGTTCATTGGTCCGTACATGTTGGTAATATTGTACTTCTCAAGTGGCACCACTTTCTAATGAGTCAGCGTTTTAGAAAGGGTTGTTCTCATGATAAAAGGTTTCTTATGAATGGCTTATAAATATTGTATAAAGTATAGTAAATCATTATTTAGTAAGTTTGATTTATTGTTTGCTTGACTATACTTGTTTTCCTCTGCCATGACATATTAGCACTTATCACAAAAGCACAGTAGCACTTTTAGAGCTTGGCTCAGTGAAGCCCCGCCCATTTTAAATGGCTGTTATTTGTTGTTTTTCTTTCATGTAGAGATGCAGCGATCATATAGATAGTCTAATATGGATAACCTGTCTGGTGGACGGATCTCTCATGCTTGTTGTAACGTTGGCTCAAGTTGCAATAGATTTTGATGCACATGAGCTGAATCTCAAGGCTGAACTCTGCATTTATTGACAAATGAAAAGTAAAAGCGTCTCACACACGTTTTACTGCTCTGCCTGCAGAATATTTCCGCTCTCATCTGCTTGCCTTTTCATCAAACCTGGACGACCACAACCCTGATGTTGCAGAATGGAGGCTGGATGTGAGCCGAGTCATCAAGAACTCTCTGATCCAGGTAAAGCTCTCTCAGGTCTTTTCATATAGAAACCTTTTGCTTTACTCTGGTAAACGCTGTCGGTGCTTTACTGGACCTCTGACGTTCTATTAGTGCAGTGTGACCTCTCGGAGGCTTTGAGACATCTTTCTGACTTTTATGATGATAAATGACAAGGCAAGAAGGAGGAGAGGTGGAAAATACAGTTCAGCTGATTGCAGTGGCTCACACACACTCGGTGTGAGTTCAGGGCCGTGTGGTAACAAGGTTGTGGATGTTGTGTACAGGAGAATAAATGTCAGTATGTGCCTAATGTGTTCTCCGCTGACCTGAAAGGACGCTCAGAGCGACCTGTCAAATGTTAGACGTGATTCAAACCCACGCATGCTATGTTAGGTACAGATTTCGCCTCATTAACTTTGTTTTTTTACCACATCCTCGAAACGTCGGCGCTCTTCTGATTCCTAGCAGAAAGCAATCTGTGCCCTTGCATCATATTTTCACACTTTTTGATGCCGCAAAATCAAAATCGATGCCAAAAATAAACCCGGCTGTTCTGTCTTCAGTGAACATGTCTGTTTTGTTATTTGTTACTCACATCATTTTTTCCATGACATCCCCAGCCTGGAAGGCAGAACACACACACACACACACAGAAAGCTTCCAGTTGATAATATAATGTGATACCTTACCACAGTCACTGCAGCACAACCATGAGAGCTGGGACAATAATGAGTAAATGACATGCTGTCTGTTTGTCGTACAGTCACAGCCGACTGAGTAGAGCATCAACGTGTATGCATCAAGCTACAAAGTGCAGCTGCATAATGCTGCTAGTAATGTGTCTGAATGTGGTTGGTGTGGTTTAAATGTGCTGACGTTCTAGTTAACATACAAATTACGTTTCGAGGTAAAACTGATTTTCTCCTGGAACACAGTTGAAGTTTAAACATGAGGTTAATGTTGTAAATTTAAACAAAACTACACAGGTAAAACATCACAGTCTGGCAAAAAAATAGTACTTTGTTGTGTCATTTAAGTTACAGTCATGAATTAAATGAAGTCTATGTTGACGTTTCACACGGGACACTAACAGTCTCCTGGGTTAAAGTCGACCCATCAACCAAGCTGACCTCCTCCCCTCCCTGTGTGGACTATGATTAGAAACAAAACTAGTCGGGCAGAAAATACGTTTAATGACGACGCCGTTATGCTTCATAGGAATATATTTCCTGGAGACCAGGCTGCTGGTGCCTGCATGGATTATGAGATGGTGAGCACATGGGCACAGCCACATGGAAGCCCTCAGCCCATGTGCTCAGTATGGGGAGATTTATGTCAATTAATCAAACAGATTGAAAAAAATATATATTTTTCTTTCTTTTCATAATAACTGAACTTTTCGAAAAATAAAAAATGCTGTTTGTAATAACAGCACAGTATTTAACAGTAAACGGATGATGCACTAACACTCTATAATCATCTTTAGTTTCCTTCATTGACAATTCGGTAACACTTTACAATAACTACACACTATGAAGCATTAGTTGATTTTGAGTAAACACTTAATTATTTATAAAGCATTGTTCCCACATTAACACTCATTAGTATACAATTTACAACAGTTATAAATGTTTTATTCTTGATTAATAAGCTGGTCTATTATGTGTTTCATGATTGTGTTTTCATACTTTATAAATGAAGTATTATTACAAACCAATTATTAAGGAGTTGTAGATGATTGATAACATCATTTATAAAGTGTTAGTAAATGATTAATAACTCATTTAGATATGCACTAATGGTTAGGGACTGTGTTAATATATGCTTTATAAACGGGTATTAACACTGCAATTCATGATTAATTCAGGTAGTTACTAGTCGTTAGTAAAGTGTTTTGTGTGACCTTATCTAAAGTGAGGACTATTTATGCCTTACAAAGCATTTATAAATTACATTGAAATGCCAGCAGTGCCTGAAAACCCACAAAAGTCTCTGTTAAAAAGTGTTATCTTCACAACAGAAAAGGCAAATAGACACAACACAAAGTGATCAAGAACATATCAATATTTATGACAAGATGCAAACAATGTCTGTTCTTCTGACAAAGACTCTTCAAATGTATTTCTAACACATGTCTCTCATTTAATAATACAACAAAACTAAGTCTGTTTAATCTAAAATAGGCTACTTGAAATTATTCCAAGGGACACACAAGAGGGGCTCCCTGGTAAATTGTATTTTGAGAACCTTTAAACAAAAGAAATGATACAAAACCTTGTCAAAATAAATTACAGTCTGAAATTGGCAAAACTGTAATTAAAATGAAGAGCTACCTCATCTCATGTAAGCCCTCCAGGAAAGACAAGCATGAATCTAAGAAAACATTCCATGGCAGACGGCAGTTTTTCATTCTCAGTGCTGGATGAATGGATGAACTCTCTTCTTTTTTTCTTTCCGTCTTGTTCCCCTCCAGGCCACAAGCGTAGCAGAGGACCAGCTTCTGGTCACCATCCTCCCAGGTTTACCCACAGCTGCAGAGTTCTTTCTTCTTCCTGACAAACAGTTAACTGAGGGGAAAGCAGAGAAGAGCTCTGCTCATTTAGATCAGGTGAGACAACAACTCTCTCTGCTGCTGTGTGCAACAGTCTTTTCCTTTTTCCAGACCGAGACACTCTTTGTGTAGGTGGAAGGATTTCACCTTGTTATCCTCATTGTAATTCTACCACAACACTATGCACAAATGCACTTGCCTTTTCTCTGTCTTTGTGAATCATGGGTTGATCCTGTTTTCCAGCAGCAGCTTTGCCAGTAATTGCTCCCTGAAATATAATCCCAAATTTAAGTTCCTCCTTCCTCCAGCAGGTGTCAGTATCGATCTATTGAAGCATGTCCAGGTCTTTGAGGCTAATTCGAGAATACGCCTGAGGAATCTCTGCAATAGACTCATCAATAAGCCTGACAAGTATTAACAAGTTATCAGGGGGAACGGCTTTTAAACTCCCTCAAGTCACATCCTGTGGGGTGTTGGGGTGGGAGGGGGAGGGGGAGGGGGAGGCGGGCCGAAGTCTAAAGAGCGGGCCTAAAGAGCCAGACAAAGAAATATTCATGGTTGATTGGTTCACTAAATCACCGGCATATCAAGATGGACCGAATTAGCTCTGAGCCTCGCTAATAGATAATGACGGATAACAACGTTGGATCTGCTTTCCATGGGAAGAATTCCACGGGCATGTGTAGAGAAGGAAACTGGGAAATCAATCAGATTTTCCTCTTCCCTCCCCGCTCACACCTGGTTGATGGCCTGGAAAGATCCTCTCTCCTACAAGCCAGCAATACGTCCTCATTCAAGGTTGGCATGTTAAAGTGTAGAGCGCGCCCTGCTTATTAGAATGTATAATAGATTTACTGACCCTGGTATAGTGTGAAAAATGAATTAGTTATAGCATAGTCTAAATTTAAACTGCTAAGAAATATAGAGGGGAGGATGAAGCACTACAGAAATTAGTCATATCGCTATTAATTTGGCAAATGAAGCAGATGAGATAAATGAAGCCTCTGCAGAGGAAAAACTGGGATCTGCAGAGAGAACATTTAGTATTGTGTTTAGCTTTATGTCTTATATATGCAGCTCCAGCTATTTTTTTTGAGTGCAGATGAAAACAGAGAAAGGACAGTTTCATGGTATTAGAGTATCACTGAAAAAGAGGCACATTTCATTTGTAGATTGTATCAGGACTACTGCCTCTGGATTTATAAAAGAAAGGATCTGTGTGCAGGGAAAAAGATTATGACTCTGGGTCAGGGTAATCTGCCCGATTTATATCAAAGTTAGATGTTCTCAGTCCAAAGGGTTACTTGCCAGTCTGGAAAGCAGAGATCAAGTGAGGCTTCGTCCTATGCATTATGCAGCACAGTGGAAAGGTCCCACAGACAGGGCTCTTACATAAACAGGAAAGCACAGATGGGCTTGTTGGCAGAGGCAGTAATCCAGTTTTTTTTGGATTACAGGCACTTACAAATAATACAGTTGAATACTACCTTTATAATGTTCAGTGTTTAAAGGGCATCATACGGGTCATTTGTGTGCTATGATATATACTTCAGCCATTGCTGCTGAGGGTTGATATATAACCCCTTTACCACTTTGTCTTGTCTTTTGTCTGTTGTGCGTAATGTTGTCATGATTTGGTAATTTCTTTTAGAACTGAAAGCTGCAATAGCCGATATTTTCATATTCACAATAGATCAAATACATGTGTAATGTGAAAAGTGTCATTTATAGGAGCAAAGCAGCAACCTCCAGGTCTGAGGAATAAAGCGAAAAGATGCAGTTCCATAACTGGCCACTTGAGGCTGGCTTCAAAAGCGAGTTATTATGTTACCTTCTTACCTCTATGTTAAAATAAAAAAATGTTACATTATGTCATTAAAAAAATGTATGTCATTAAAAAATGTTACATTACCTCTATGTTAAAATGAACAACTTTACAGCAGAAATAAACAAGTTCACAATCTGTAGGCCGAGTGGATTTTTATACAACTTTTCTGTTGAATTTTATTAAAGCTTATAGTTATGCATAATTAAGCATTTGTTTTTCACTAGGCAAAATTAGCATCCCGATTTATACCACACTTCAAAGCAATAGTCCACCAACCAATAGGTGATGCCATCGTGTCAACTGTGTCCACTTTTATATACACTCTATGATAGTAACACACCCACAGATAACCATCACCCAACTTGTATTCCCCCTCAGAACTAAAGAATCTTTCAGCTCATTGTTTTGGTTTCCTGGCCCACAGATAGAGAGAGATATATATATATATATATATATATATATATATATATATATATATATATATATATATATATATATATATATATATATATATATATATATATATATATATATATATATACACACACACACATATACACACACACACACACATATGCACACACACATTACCTACCCAGCACCAAACTGCAGATAAACAAAATGACCTAGCAGCTAAGGAATATAGTGGAGCATTTAGCTGCTCAGCCAGATTCTTCTTGAAGGGCTTGGTAGCAAAACGGAAACACGACTTCAAATGAAACTAACTCTGCTCTGTATGTGTGGGTTTGTAAATCAGCAACTTTACACATCCACTTTCCTAACTTGTTGGCCTTGTCAACTAAATGAGGGGAAAATATGTCAATGTTGTGTTAACAGCTTGTTGCGCTGGACCCAAGTAAAGCTTTACTCGGACTCAGTTGTGTATCTCAGTACCCGACATGTTTTGGCTTGTGATCCCTTGAAACTATGATTTATGCAGCTTCCTCCGTTACCTTGACTTGAGCGAACGAAGGTTTTTTCATGATGTGCTTCTGTTAATTTGTCTACCGTCTGTGCGTGTCAATCATTCACCGACTGACTAGACAGACATTTAAACTAGAACACCTTCGGAAGTGCTGTCAAGGGCAAGTGATATTTGGACTCAATTATTTTTCAGTCTGACATTAAAAAAATTGATCAGGACAACAAACCAATTTGCTCTGAAATGTCGGAACAGAGTTATTAAATGACGAGTTGAAGCCAAAGCTGGATGAGACTGAGGTTTGATGCTCTTGGTAATGACTTTGCTCAATGATAACATTCGTTTTTTTCTACAAATAACACTATTGTGTTTCTCAACAGCTCTCTGAGGTTCTGCTCAGCTCCTTAAATCAAAACCTTGTCCAGTTCACGTTGCGGCCAGGGGTCCAAGTCACCGTGTACGCAGCACACCTATCAGCAGGTAAACGAACAGAGCTGCCTGTGTATGTTTAGAGCTGCCCAGCAGGGCCTTTGTAGTTCATGTAGTAAGTGGGACAGGATATAAAGCATGCAGACTATCAGGAGACCTAAATACACTGGCCTATTGAAGCCCATTGGGGACCTTATTCAAATGAAACTTTTACACTTGAAAAGGAAAATGTAGTTTCACAATAGAATTATAATGTTCCACATGTGTTATCTGAGTAAAAGTTTTCAAATGACAATGAAATAATCTCATTTTCATTTTCACATTCCAAATGGCCGTTCTATGACCATATTCACATGACAAGAGACAAACCCACATCGGACACGATTCAATCGTCAATTTGAAATTTGAAAATTAAAATGCAATAACAATATGGCCTAGTTTTCTGTTATCGAGCCACAATTAATATCAAAGTGCAATTTTCTAACAATTTGAAAATAACATTACATTTTCAAATGCTCTCAAATGGATTATTGCATTTTCATTAATTAAAACATTCACTCAAACAACATATACATATCTGGATAATTAGAATGCTATTGTTGAAATACATTTTCATTTTTTAGTTTACATTATCATTTCAATAGAGTCCTTTACGGGCTTCCATAGTGGACAATCAGGAATATTATTCTTTTTGCTGCCCCCCGTCAACTAATAACCCTGTGTCTGATTGGCTCCCACCATGTAGCTACACAGAGACATTCAGAGAGTGAGCATCGTTACAAGTATGTGTGCCTCTTCCTATTGGGGATGCTGCTACTGTCCTAAAGAGGCTTATAAGATAAAGAGTAAGAAAAGTCCATAATACTGTATTTTAAAATGATTCATCTATGATTTCAACAGGTGTAAATGATCCTGTTGACTGCTTATTGCATGATTCAGCTGGGTGGAAATACAGGCTGTGTTGATGTGTTGTATTGCTTACATTCTGTGGCTCTTGTCTTCCTGTCTCTGCAGCGCCTCTAGTGGACACCAGCGAGAACCACAGTGGCTCTGCCATGCTAATGCTGTTATCAGTGGTGGTTTTGGGTTTAGCTGTATTTGTCATCTACAAGTTCAAGAGGTAAGGTGTTCATGAAATGTCATGTGTATATAGTCCTCACGCTGTATGTGATAGGGAGATGGTGAAAGGTGTCACAGCGTCCTGACAAAAGCTGCTGGTGAGGCTTATAGCTGCCTGTCAAACATCTTCAACAGGCAAACCCAGCGCTCCTCAGTGGAGAATTGGCTTTGGGAATCCTGTGGAGATTCTTTTGTCAGGTCATCCTTTGCAAAAGAAATGTCAGTCAGCCTTCAGCTGGTATCAATAATAAGCCCTTTAAACATGGTCAGTTGACCTTTCTGAAATGTTAAATGATGTCCAAGGTGCAGTTTCAAGGGAAAAGGGCATGAAGGATCATGCAGATGTGCGGAGACAATATAAAACTTCAGCCGTTCAGACCTTATCGCGTTTAGTACTTGTGTAAATACTTATTTGCATGCATAATGTTCTTAATCATATCATCAGAAGTTACAAACAAGTTGAGTAAATAATGTGTGGTTGCAGATGGCTCCTGGTTGTTGTGTCCTTGCTCTCTTTGTCTTAGTTAGGCTGCTGTCTTTATCCCTTTGTCTCACTGTAAATCTTTCCTCAAGGAAGATCCCAGGCCTCAACGTCTATGCGCAGATGCAGAACGAAAAAGAGCAAGAACTGATGAGTCCAGCTAATCCAACAGAGGGCACACCCAGTTCACAGCGGGACTTGGTGCATTCTTTGGAGATTCTGGACACAGAGTTCAACTCACGGCCCATAGGTAGATATCCACTCTGGGTTGACTCTGATCGGTCACTGGCATTTCCATTTTGTTTCCTCCATTGCTTATTTCATACCATTGTGTTTGTTGTTCCATGAGACTCATCCTGTGCTTTTTGTTGTGTGTTTCTCAGAAGTGAAATGGTCCGGTCAAGGGGTGAACGACAGCTAAGCAAAAATGAGTATGATGATTAAAAACAGCTGCTTCTCCAATGATCCCCTCAGTTCTGTCACCCTTTAAATCACCTGAGAATACAGATGAGTGACAAATTCAAGGAAAATCAAAGTCTAAGACGTTTGTTCAAAAGTCTCCCACAGCTGCGCCACTGGGCTGAAATCTAGTGCTGTGAAAGCATCGTACATGATTCATCGTTTTCATATTCATCAAAGCATTTAGTAAACCTGTGTTGCCCTGTGTGGAAACATTAGCATTCGATTGATCTGTGTCTTCGCTGATTTATTCAGGTTCTTCCTGTAATTTGTCACACACCTGTGTTATTCTCATATAGTGTTTGATTGTGATGACCTAACATGATGTTGTTACCCCAAACTCATTCATGAATTTATAACTACAGTCTTTTTTTCAGGGGGAGATAAACTGTGCTATATTTCTGTGGCACTATGGATATGAACATTTTGGGATTGACGTTGACTGATACTGTTATTAGGATTCATTCTGTGTCCTGTTTCACAAAAATAAGACTCTGCACATTTTGAGAGCTAATGTTAGTTAGTGTTAGCTGGTAGATACTGCTGTGTAACTTACATTAAAATGATTTAAAATGTCTGAACACCTTCAAACGTCTGCATTGCAGTAAATAAACTACGGCCTGTTGTAGTTGACTTAGTTATATCAGGTACCTTTCCACAGCCAGTGCAATAACTACTGTAGATGGCGGACGACACGCCCCCAGTTTACACAAACGGCCACTAGTACCGACACAGGAGTTAAGCAATATACTGTTGTGGACAGGGCCAGCAGCAAAGCAAAGACCCACCTAAAAACAATCAACATATATTGTGGCGACGGTGGCTAAGTGGAGAGCAGGGCCGTCCTTCAATCAGAGGGTCGGCGGTTCGATCTCCAGCTCTGCTAGTTGCATGTCGATGTGTCCTTGAGCAAGACACTTAACCCCAAAATTGCTCCCGTAGCTTGTGCCTACGGTGTCTGGATAGAATCTGAATTGTAAGTTGCTTTGGATAAAAGCGTCTGCTAAATGACTGTGATGTAATGTGTTAAGTAGACACTACTTCCCAGCATTAAGAGGCAGACAGAAAAAGTTAGCCGACAGCGATTCAGGTTTCGGTGTAGCGGCAGATACCCAAGACTTCCTCTTCCACGCGACAGTCATTATTTACCGTCCGATTAGCAACGTGAGAATGTCGTTGGCATTGAGAGACAATGTCTCACTCGATAAAAAGCAACATTTTCATCACACAGACTGTTTCCTCGCATGCAACCAAAGTGTGCTCCAACATACTGGTCAATACTTATCAGAACACAAACAGAAACCAGACCGCTTCCAATACCAAAACCTTGCCCTGGTGCCTGCAGATATCTGCATTCATATGCAGATATCTGTGTGTGGCGATTAGCAGCTAACTGGTAAACATGGTGGAGCTTAAAGCAACTACAGAGCCAGATATTGCACTGTGGTTGAGACCAAAACAGAACTAAAAAGGAGAATAAATGTTGGACTTACATTGATTGAGTTTCCAAAAACACAACTCCAACTGAATACTAATGTTGCTCCATGTTTGCTGGATGTCTAAACTGTTTGCTAACATGTTTTCCTGAAGACATTATGTCAGATGTTGTGTTTTTCGGCTTGTTCTGCTGCCCCCACATGGCCAAAAATCAATGAATTCATGAATGCATATTTAAAGTTTCACCTGCTGTAATGCGACCGGCCAAACGTTCCATATTTATTCAGCTACTAGTGTAACATATCCTCTGACACCTGTTTCTTTCTCTGTCCTGTTTATCCCCAGGATGTATGAAACCTCATGTACATGTGAAATTCTCTACAGAACTCCCCACATACATCGTCTAAACTTTGGATTGGATTACCACTCCAGCTGCGTCATGGATATATATATATTTTTCATTTGGGACACAATGGTTTTGAGCTTTATACCTGTGCATGTTGGACCTTGCTGACACATACTGTGCTCTGTTCAAACCAGAAGAAACTGTGTACAGGTTATAATTTTCTTTCAACATATGATAGGAACCCCATACAAGTCAGATACATAATTCAGAGGGAACACCAGCATGATCTAGAGAGGGTAAAAAAATGAAATAAGTAACACTGTTTTGGTTTTGCTTACATATCCGAGATTGGTTTGCTGTTGTATGAAGCTGACAGCAGTAGTGTATTATTTATTCATATGAATATACTTTCATGAAGTATGTTATTGAAGTGAATTACACATTTATTTTGTAAATCATGAATGTCTATGTTATAAATTTGTGTACTTTAATAACAAGTGTCATACTAAACAGAAATGTTGTTATAAAATGTGAATAGGGTACTTCAAAGCTTTTGGTCCATTGTCTCTTGGAAAGCTGATTAATGGCACAATACACATTTTCTACTGAAACATTTTCCTTTTTTCCAGATTTTAATTTATTAACAAAAATACAGGGTTTGGTTTTCTCGATAAATTCAACCTTTGCTGTTAATCTAATGCTTCCGGTACTATTCATGATACATACCAGTTTGTAAAATGTTTTGTGCTTTAGAATAAGTGACCACTCGATGCTATGACGCTACACTGCGCCTTCAGGCTGCAAGTGATCAAATACAAGCATTTACACTTTTTTTGGAATAGAGGAAGAAACAGGAGGACTATCTCAAAAAGAAAAGTATTCCAAAGTGGTTCGCAGCCACACCCCCGATCAAAGCCAATATCCCTACTGGAGGTGGAGTACAATTTATCAAGGCTCTGATTCACGATGGCAGATGGAATGAGATACAACCACTTTGTGGGAGAATCCAAAGAGCATGGCGGTGAGAAAGAGAGAGAGCTGCTAAGAGAGATGGAAGAGTGCTTATTGGGGCCAAGACGCATTCAGAGTGTTCTATCGGACAGAATAAGAAGAAGGTTTCCTTCTTGAATTCTTAATGTGGCCAGTCAAGCTCAAGGCTGGTTAAGGTTGGTGACACATTTAGGCTAATGTCCCGGCCCTGCTCTCGAGTAGCACCCATCTTCATCCCAGCTCATTATATCACACTGTAGGAGCAGGACAACTAGAGCGCAGATGCTACCAGGCTACACAGATGGTTAGCTTGTTCGGAGGACTGTCAAGCCCCGTGGTACTGTGTGTGCGGAATTTGACAGATGTAAATGCCTGATTGATGCCTTTCAAATCTTCAGAGGCAACCTTTCTGGATCAGTTTTCCCTCTTTTTATTCTGTGGAGATGTGGGAATACAGGGAGAGTGTGGTTTTGTCAACTATGGATGCTCTTTTCTACGATTGTTCAGTTGTGGCTGTACAGAAATGCTCGTAATAAATATACCCACAATACAATCAGTAGAGAATGTAACTGTGGTCTGTACTGAGGAGCGATGATTAGACACTTGCCCGCAACACACACTGGCTGCTTTGCATAGCGGTGCTTCATTTGGTCCAGTGAACACGATGCCAAGTGAGGAGTAGTTTACAGCGAATAAATTCAGACGGGACGCAAGTGAAACACAAGATGTTGCGGGATATTAGGGGAGGCAGGACTGGCCAGTAATGAAAGAATATGTAGGGGTCACAAGTTCAAAAAGGAATCCAGTTGACGGTATTCATTGGTAGCTCTGTCGCGAAAATACCTGCCAAGAACATCATTATTCCGAACCCTGGGATTGCTCCTTAGATGGACTTTAAGATTGCCAGTATGAGGTAATGTTTCATACAAAGTCACGTAGACGTATGATGTAGGTGGAAGGTTGCTTACTGTACAAGATTGGACTACCAACCAGGCAATTTGGGATTTGGCCCAGAGCCTTGGGGGGACTCGAGGACGCCAGCTTTACTGTGTATGAATTAGTTTGTGATAATCTATTTATTTCAATATGAGTTTATTATTACTGTGTGTAGGATTAGGGGGATACATTGAAATAAATAGATTATAATATTCATATCTAAAATCAGTGTATAATCACCTGAAACTAAGAATTGTTGTGTCTTCGTAGCTTAGAATGAGTCCTTCATATCTAGATAGGGAGCGGGTCCTCACGTCTGCCATGTTTCACTGCCATGTTTTTACAGTAGCACAGTATGGACAAACCAAACGCTGGCTCTAGAGAGGGCCTTTCATGTTTTTACATAACCTGAAGGCCACCGTAGTTCTCCGACATGCTTGGAAAAGGGGGGTGAGCGGAGAGGTATTTAGTTGGTTGCAATCTGCAATTAAATTGCACACACTCCTTTAAGGCCATGTTTGCATCATTACCAATTGGAAGGCCACCATCTTGTACATTTTTTGATTTTAGGATGTATTATGCTACATGGAACATTTTACCACCAACTAATTACTGACTACAGAGTAGGTTACTCAAGTCCTGCTTACTTATTTACACAACGTTCAAGTCAGGTGCGTCATGCTGAAGGATGGGATGTCATACAATTGCTGCTCTTCTGGTCTGTTGATGTGCATCAGTGCTAAGAAGTAGGATGATAGCGTATCCTGGCAGTGTGCTCACACGTAAAGATACAAACAGCCTCAAGCTTGATTTTGTTTTTGGAGCATGTAGGTTTGAAGTCTGAATGGTCAGGTATTTTCTCATGTTGTCACTATCGGTGCAGAACAAAGCAGTTCATTGCCAGAGGCATGTGTTGCCATGCACTGTTTCTCTTATTCAAGTCTCTGTTGCTTGTTACTAGTGCAGTGCCCGTATGGGGTGTGGCCCGTGTGGAACGGGTCGATGGCTCGACTCCCAGTGGTGCTGCTTGCAGGGTTCTGAAAAACCGCTCAGCGCTCGTTGACTTCAGGGAAGTGGGGAAGAGTTCGGTTGTAAAGTTAGTAGGTCCAGCATCCAGCCCTGCGGGCATCATGTTTGACTCAGTCCGCAGAGCCCCGAAGCCCCGCCCCTCTGCTAAACAGAGCTCTATCGCTTATTAGCTCAAAGTTGATTGATATGTCACGTTGCACCAACTTCAGTGCTGCACGTCCTTGGGCCCCCAGCAATACACCGCCAAATGCAAAGTAGATCAGATGAATGCTTCTCAAGACATACGGCGGGCGCACACACACTCTCACTGACACACACACACAGACGTTAAGTTGTGCTATACAGAGTACGCTTTGAGTCTTTGAGTGGTTGTGGACAGTGCCATTGGCACACTGTAAACAGCCTGTCTCAATTTCAGAGGTTAGTATTTTTTGGATGAAGTGTGATACATTTCAATTTAAAATGAAGCGTGTATATTTCAAAGCTGCATGCGAAGACGATTTTGGTAACAACTCTGGCATCCGTCTTCATTTCCACTGGAGCTGTATATGTTCCATCTGAACTTGCAGGACAGACTTTGCACTCATCTATCTAAGTGATGTGTCTTGTTCCATTGCACGGTGTAAAAGGGCCATTTAACACACTGGAGGTGATTTCTGAAGATCAGCAACATCAATGAAAGATTTAGGAATGTAGCAATACAATAATGATTGGATTTTCTATGATTAAGGAAATTAAGGAATTGTTTTCAAGTTTTGCAGAGTAAGGATTTAAAGTACTGAGTAGTATTTTGTTCAAATTTAGAAAAGGGGTACTGGCACTGATTTTAACAGCTTGAGGGAGACATACAGTAGCCTGAAACCTCAGACCACAGGGAACAAAAAATGACACTGCCCGGATCAGATCAGGAGGTCTGTCATGATAAAAGCCCATTCTGCCTGTGGGTTTCATTGGGGGGAGGTCAGTGGTAACACGAGGGATCTGGGGCCTCCTGGTTCGTGGGAGCTGGGACGCACCCGAGAGTGAAACTGAATCGAGCCGTAGATCTACTCTTTATTCCTCTCCCTCCCTCCGTCTTTCTCTCCATCTCCTCTTCCCTGCAGAATTAGCAAGATTATTATTTTTGTAGACAAATATTAATAATAATAAAAAAAGAGTTTTATTACTGTACAGCTTTTGTATAAGAACAGACGGTCAGGTGTTAGTGTTTTTGTTTGACCTCAACTGTGCTGTGTGTAATTGTTTTATGCATTTATAATCATATTTATTAAATGGAAATAAGTCTGTTAACTGTGTTCTCATTTTCTTACAATATTTGTAAAGAAATACTATGTATTTGAGGAAGTAATATTCAACCTATAAAGAAAAAAAAACAAGCATGTGTTGGTATTTTATTCTACACACATAAATATACTTATATGTTGACATTTGCAAACATGTAACGATTCAATTTGAGCTCAAAGTTCCACTCAGGTTTATTGCACATTGTTGTCCTCAGAGAACAGAGCTGGCTTCGGCATTCACATGTAGATCAAGTGATGACGCCTGTTTTGCTGAAGAAATCCATGAAATGTGATTGAAAATCTAGAAAAATATATTAAGGGGGGAGGGGGGGGTCAGGGGGACTATACTATCCAGCTGTATGTAAAGTAATTAAATTGAGTGCCAGCTGCAATATTAAAGTGGTGAACACATTAATGCATCAATAAGTATAGTCCAATAATAGAATATATATTATTCTAAAATTGGCTGTTGTACTTAATGAATACTTTTGGTAGCCTAATATGTGTTAATGCTAACACTTTGTACTTTTACTTGTGTAATATTTAGAATGCAGGACTTTTTCTTGTAAGAGAGTATTCTACACTGTAGGATTACTGATTTTACTTAAATAGAGATCTGAGTACTTCTTCCACCTCTGTATGTTAAGATTAGTGGACTGAAATCGTTTTTACAGTAGCACAGTATGGACAAACCAAAGGCTGGCTCTAGAGAGGGCCTTTCAGGTTTTTACATAACCTGAAGGCCACCGTACACAATTTTCAGATACAGCTCATGCAGTCTTGTCCATGTACCGTTCACCTCTCCATTATCTGCTGCAATCTGTCTGTCTGTCTGTCTGACTCTCTCCTCTGTGACTTTAAGAGAGAGTTTTCACAAATGTTTACAGATGTAGTTCGTCTTGGAGAGACACTGTAACTCTGGCCACCTCTTGCTCAAAAGTAATGCTTAACTATAGTTCTCTGAATCTTAAATTGAGTTGGATGCTGCCAAAATGATCCCCGTACTTGTAGGTGATAAAAATCTCCAAAAGTTTGAATGTGTTACGGGTGTAGGTAGGACCCAGGAGCAGTACGACAAGACGGGACTGTTCAGATACAAGTCTTTTATTTGAGACGTGAGACAGGCAGAATACTTTTCCGGAAGCACACACACAACAGGTTTCTCTGGGTCTGGGACAGAAAGGCTGAGTAGGTTTCCAGGGCAGAGGCAAGGCGAGGTAGCCTGGAACAGGCAGGGTCGGCAACAGGAAATCAGTCCAAGGGGTGAATGCGGGAAAGTCAGGCATGAATGCGGAGAACGATCTGGCAGTGAGTGTGTGTGAAGCAGGGGTTTAAATAGTGGATGAGGCAGAGTGAGCAGGTGAGTGTAATGAGCTGATTAGGTGAGTGTGCCTGGCAGGTGCACGGAATAAAACTGATTAGGTGAGTGAGAGGTGGAGAAAAAACTAGATAGAAGTGTCAGAGCTGTGACAGAATGTTTGCACAAGCACTTTTTATAAGCTATTCTAGTATTTATCTCTAAATTATTCAAAGACAACTTACTTGGGAAAAATGTAAGCAATCTAACAGTAATTTTACTGGAATATAGAAAAAAAAGTTCTGTGCTCTCTTTCCCTCCTCTGCCGAAAGTAGTTTGGACAACTTTGTCGAGCAGAAAGGATACTCTTATAAATAGGGATGAGAAACCGAGTGCGAGTCATTAAAGATGAAGATGTTAATTTTGACATGGACATAACCTTAACAGGTTTCAGTGCAGAATATAATGATGCTGAACTGAGTGATAGTGCATAAAGAATAGAAGTAATTATAGCAGACTCTTTTACGCATTTTTATGTGGTGCCTAAAATAGCTGTGGTTGTGATTGGAGCAGCAGTGGTGATAATGATGAGGGCCACAGCAACGAACACAGACTGATCGTTTGACTGATCCATATCGATGCGGCCGGTGTACAGTCATCGGTTGAAGCAGTCAGACAACATAATACCATCTGATCAACGATGATGATGTCACTCATGGGAATGAGTCATCACAGTCCAGCTGATGCACATATCCAGAGGCCTTTATTGTCCTTAAGTAAAGAGAAGACATAGAGAGGCCACAGGGCAGTGTCATTACTGATGTGTACTGGTGCTACTGCTGCTGACGAGAGTCAGAAAGGGTGGTCTGGAATGGACTGAGGAGGGGGTGGTTGGGTGGCGGTTGGTTGATGGGCTCTTTAATCACTCTCTGCCAGAAGATGCTTGGGAGCCCGGTGGAGAGAGAATATTACCAACAGATCAATTCCAAAACAGGGCTGGCTCTGCTGACATCTCAAGGTAGTGTACCACAGTGTCCCCGTGGGCCACGGCTGCCAATACAGGCTGCTATTACTGTGGATTTAATGTGAAGGAGACTCACACAGAGTAGAGGAGAGGCTTTTGGGAGAGGGAAATAGCAGAAGAATTATACAGAATGCTACGGTTTAACAAGGGTAGGACCAGGCTAGATTAAGTCTGCAACAGAAAAATTGAATTAAGAATTATTGAGATGTCATGTATGGTCACGTTGCAGGTAACTGGAGAGCAGATACAAATAAAAGTGAAAGTACTCTGCTACCTCACCAAGTCCACACTGTCAATATGAATCATAACAGAACATATAAGAGGAGATGAATCTGTTTAAAAAAATACACATATCACTAGACTCATGGGATACATTTAGCAGACAATGTATGCAGTTAAGTGCTTAAGTATATGAGAAAATAAGTGTTTAAAAACAACGTTATTTCAAATCAAAATCCACGGTCTAACTTTTTTCTATGACTTTCAGCCACATCTTATGGTCTTCACCAGTAAATGTAAACACATGACTATGACAGCTGAGCCAACAACTCTATTTTCTAATGACGAGAGTAAATGTGGTTGAAAGGTCCAACAAGTGGACCTCAATTAATTGTGTTTGTTGGACCGATCCACCGCCCCGTGCGCTGTTTTGGCTTATTAAACTTCTTTAGTCATGATTGCGTGGATAATATACAAATCATTTTGTGGTATAGGCCTATCTACTGATGCAGTATAATGAGCGAGATAGTCCACGCACGGTTGGTGGAAAAGGGAGGTGGATGAGTCAAACGTCCAGGTAACCGATGTTTTTGTCCCGAGCAAAACTAAAACTAAAAGTGAAATTTTGTCACAGTGGTCATTAGTCATGCGAGTCTTTAGTGTCGTGAGTTACATTAATCATCTTATGTCAATGCTGTTGAGTTGTTAGTCAGTCAAGTTAACGTCAACCTTTTCTTCCTAAACCTAACTACGTGATTTTGTTGCCGTAAACTAACTTCCTATAGATAAGATAAAATAATCCTTTATTAGTCCCTCAGTGGGGAAATTACAGGATTACAGCAGCATCGCTCACAAGTAATAAAATGAAGATAGAAATCAAGTAGTATAAATAAACTAAACAGTAAACAGTAATAAAAAATATGAAGAATACAAAATATACCAGTATATACAGACGGAGTAAAATGTAAGCTAATACTTAAACGTATTGGATATTGCACGAAGAAGAAGAATACAAAATATACCAGTATATACAGACGGAGTAAAATGTAAAATGTAAGATAATACTTAAACGTATTGGATATTGCACGGGATATTGCACAGGATTGCACGGATTAGATATTGCATCAGGTGAATGAATTAAAGTGTTCAGAAGTGTTCATATTCATGTTCAAGTGAATTAAAGTGTTCAGAAGTGTTCAAGTGTTCATGTTCAAGTCAAATGTTCGTGTTCAAAGTGTTCAAAGTGTTAGTGGTCTCCCGAGAGCAGCTTGTTGTGCAGCCTGACAGCAGCGGGGAGGAAGGACTTGCGGTACCTCTCCCTCAGACACCGAGGATGAATCAGCCGGTGACTGAAGGAGCTGTGCAGAGCTGCCAGAGTGTCCTGCATGGGGTGGGAGGCGTGGCTCATCAGGGATGAGAGCTTCGCCATCATCCTCCTGTCTCCCACCACCTCCACAGTATCCAGTGGACACCCCAGCACGCTGCTGGCCTTCCTCACCAGTTTGTCCAGTCTCCTCCTGTCAGCTGCCGCGATGCTGCTGCTCCAGAAGACCACTCCATAGAAGATGGCTGATGCCACCACGGAGTCGAAGAAGGTCTTCAGGAGTGCTCCCTGCACCCCAAAAGACCTCAGTCTCCTCAGCAGAAAGAGTCTGCTCTGTCCTTTTTTATAAAGAGCGTGAGCGTGGTCAGTCCAGTCCAGTTTATTGTTCAAGTGAACACCCAGGTACTTATACGACTTCACGACCTCAATGTCCAGTCCCTGGATGCTCACCGGTGTCGGAGGAGGGCGTTTGCCCCGGCGGAAGTCCACCACCAGCTCCTTGGTCTTGCTGGTGTTGATATGGAGGCGGTTCCGCTGGCACCATCCTAAAAAGTCCTGGTTTAGTTCCCTGTACTCTCCGTCATCATCTGCGGAGATGAGGCCGACGATTGCAGAGTCGTCAGAGAACTTTTGCAGGTGGCAGTTGGCAGAGTTGTGTTTGAAGTCCGAGGTGTAAATGGAGAAGAGGAATGGAGCCAGAACGGTATGAAGACAGAAGTTTATTTTGAAAAGACACCATTCAGGTAACAATATATAAAAATACAAAAATGTTGATAGACTCACGGGATAAATATATATATATATATATATATATTTATAATATAAGGAACTATTGTATTGTTTGCTCTCGCTCTCTTTTGAACAAGTTTAACATCAATTCTATGTTCAACATTTGGCGTGTATACCGTGAAAGTGCATTGCATTTATCAAAGAACACAAATACACATATTTTGATTTATAGCCATGTAATTATGAGAATTGGATTATGTGAACCATGAATAATGAGATTTAGCTCATACGTCATAATGCTATCGAATCACATATGAGACAAAGACCCCATAATTCTCATAATTATGAGATTCATATCTCATAATTAACATATAATAATTAACAGATACATTTCATATTAAAATGATTTTGGTTAAGGTAAGGTACAATACTGTAAAAACTGTTGTCCTCTTTTTGTCATTCACATGAGAGCAAGCAGAATGATTTTACTAGAACGTGACCTGAAAAGCTCAACACAGAGTACAATCGACTGCAGAGAGACACAGCCACTAAAGGCCTCTTTGAGCTTTAGTTCCAGTACGGGTAAGATGGAAAAAAATGACCTTTACATTATATAACTGGTCTCTCCTGCATGCGTCTGTGCACCTGAGCTGCCCGTCTCATTCAAATTAAAACTATGTTAAAAGTGATTTTAAGTTTTGGAGCAAAAAATATGAATGTATTCAGATTACTTTGCCTTTCCTGGACAAGATGTACCACCTTTTATGTAGATCAGTGTCACGCCAGGGTCAAGCAATTCTTCCCATTTGTTTTAAAATACCTGAAGTAGTTACTGTAAAGTTAGACTTTGCTACAAGAATACCACAATTGATGCCATGCATGTGTATTTCTCTTTTCACTGTCTAGATGTAGCAAATTCCACTCCTTTACAAACCTATTAGTTACATTTTTTATTTTTTATTATGGTATATACCTTCAGCTTATAATAACCAATGTCTCTTTCATTTCCCAATATATTTCTTAGGCCACCATTGATAATGTCAGATGCAATGGCTTGTGACATCAGCACTGCAGGAACTAATTGCCTGGAGAGTAAAAACTGAGATTGAAGGGCAGGAGGAGGACAGTCTGTTACTGGAGCTGCAGGGTTCTGTGCATGTGTCATTTGTGGATATGTGTGCGTTTGGCATAGTGGGGTGTGCGTGCACGTGTTACTAGCCTGTTAAGATGTTTTCAGTCTTTACTGTGGTTTGCATAAACCAGGATAAGTGCTAACCAAAGTAACCAAATTACAAGATGTACAGATGTCGATGGTTTCATTTGACGGGCTTCTCGCCATGTTACCAGAGTGACGTTTGCAGTAAAAGAGGGGGGTGCACTCGTTTACAGTAGACGCAGGGTGGCAGCAAAGTGCTTAAATCCTCATGACAGGATTTTTCTTTAGACCCCCTTTGACCCCATGTGGGTTACAATGGCAGAGTGGCGCTGTCTGTATTCCAGCATGGTGACTCCACGGGATTTTTTGTTGAAAACTTTAGTCAAAATATGAGATAATCATATCTTGTCATGTTTGTAGTGACTAAAACTTGCAAGACTTTTACTTTTGGAGCTGATATCCATCTGTTGCCCTTCAGTAAGTTTGTTCCTGACAGTTACTGAGCTTTTTTTTCTGTCGTGAAACCAAAATACTTCAGGAACAAAATGGCCCAATCCCAATGTCCCCCCACGAAGGCGTTAAAACCTGAACCCTCAGAGACTTAACTGATGTCACCCGGTAAACGTATGAGAGACTGCAAGGGCTTGAAATGGGACAGCACTTTGTTGAGACATAATACGTTACCTTGGCACCGAAATAATATGTGTCATAATACACACATGGACAAAATTGTTGGTACCCTTCCGTTAAGGAAAGAAAATCCTACAATGGTCACTGAAATAACTTGAAACTGGCAAAAGTAAAAATAAATAAAAATGTACTGAAAATGAACTAATACACATCAGACGTAAAATTGATGGTACCCATCACAAAATATTTTGTTGCACATCCTTTTGAGGCAATCAAGCAATTTCTGTAACTCTCAATGAGACTTCTGCACCTGTCAACAGGTATTTTGGCCCACTCATCGTGAGCAAACTGCTCCAGCTGTCTCAGGTTTGAAGGGTGCCTTCTCCAGACTGCATGTTTCAGCTCCTTCCACAGATGTTCGATAGGATTTAGATCAGGGCTCACAGAAGAATAGTCAAATGTTTTGCTCTTAGTCATTCCTGGGTGTTTTTAGCCGTGTGTTGTGGGTCATTATCCTGTAGGAGGACCCATGACCTGCGACTGAGACCAAGCTTTCTGACACTGGGCAGCACATTTCGCTCCAGAATGCCTTGATAGTCTTGAGATTTCACTGTACCCTGCACAGATTCTAGACACCCTGTGCGAGATGCAGCAAAGCAGCCCCGGAACATAACCGAGCCTCCTCCATGTTTCACAGTGGGTACAGTGTTCTTTTTTTGGATGCTTCATTTTTGCGTCTGTGGAAATAGAGCTGATGTGACTTTCCAAAAAGCTCCAGTTTTGAAACTGGAATTTGCCAAAATGCATATTGACAAGCCACAACGTTTCTGGGAGAATGTCCTTTGGACAGATGAGACAAACCTAGAGCTTTTTGGCAAGTCACAACAGCTCTATGTTTACATAGCCGGGCCGGCTATGCATGTGAGCGCGTGTTTTAGTGCATGTTACTGCACATGAGCGTGCCCCAGTGGTTACAGCTGATAACGCCATCCAGACCAACAGCGTCGTTGTGAAACAATGTAGCACCCACTGGTTACCCGTCTGGTAAACACTCTAAGCCAGGGGTGGGCAATTGTTTTCCCCAAGGGGCCACATGAGAAACAAGGACTGTTGTGGAGGGCCGGACCAATAGACTGAACTCAATAAATTTGTGTGGGTCCATGTTGGAGTCGATGGCAATGAGAAGGCGGATAAAGCAGCAAAAAGGGCTTTGAAGAGTGGGAAAAATAACGTTAATGTAAATATAAGTAAGTCAGAAGCTAAAGTGGTGATTAAGGGACAAATCAAAAAGATATGTCAGAACAAATGTAATAAAGGGAGTAAAGGAAGATATCTGTTTAAAAATAAACCGTTGGTTGGGAGCAGGATCTAGTGGACAAACTAGAAAAGAGGAGATGTTTATGACAAGACCATACTGGTCTGAACAGTTCCCTCTGTTATTAGAAAGCATAATAATGGAAAGTGTAAATTTTGTGGAGAAGAAGAAACCGTGGACCATGTTTTATTGTCCTGTCAGAGGTACGAGTCAGCGAGAGAAGTTTTGAAAAAAGGTCGAAGAGAGATTGGAGAGGAAAGCTTTAGTGACAAATGTTGGAAACCTTTTCTGGAATATTTAGAGTCAACCAGATTAATGAATAGAATTTGAGAAAAAAATGAATTATTATTTATTTTTTCTATTTTATTTAATTTTTTCTATATGTCTACAGATATTTATATATATATATATATATATCTTTATTTATTTACACACATATGTATATGTATGTGTGTATATATGTATATGCAGTGGTGTATAGTAACGAAGTAGAAATACTTCGTTACTGTACTTAAGTCGTTTTTTTGGATATCTGTACTTTACTTTGCTATTTATATTTCTGTTGACTTTTACTTTTACTTCACTACATTTTGCAAAGAAAACCGATACTTTTACTCTGACACATTTCCCCTGAAACCTTCGTTACTCGCTACAAAATCAAATCTATCTTGAGAAAAAAAATTAATCATGAGACCAGCGTCGGGGACTGTGGTGGAACAAGCAAGCAGGTTTGGTGAATCAGTGGTCCTAGCTCAGAAGTTAAATCATTGGTTAATCACGTTAATGCGCAATTGCAAACAAGTGCTCTCAAAGCCGCGGCGTTTGATTCCCAGTGATGCCCAGGATGCTACATGCTATAGCTAGCGAGCGACTACGTGAGTAGAATTCCACACAGGACGGGTGGGATGAGGAGAGGTGGATGGGTCAAACAAACACTGGTGTTTCCTCCAGGAGGCCGCAGTTTGTGCCGTGTGTGAAACGAGAAGCCAATGTTGATTTATTTGTGACGTGACTTCCGTACTTAAGCAACGCCACTTCCGTAGATATTTTAACGCAAACCACTATCTTTTCCGAAACCTAACTAAGTAGTTTCATCGCCTAAACCTTAGTTGTGAAGATGGAAGTTTATTTTGAAAAGACAGTTTCAGTTTCAAGTAATGACTGGGTTGTTACTTTCGGTGCTGCTTTAGTATTGATCATGTTTTGATATTTGAATAATTTTGTGGATAATCAGATGGAGTTATGATGGTAGCAGTCGCCCAATTGCAGATTCAGCTTGAGCAAAACCTTTGCCTATTGTGTTCAAATCAGGCCCATAGGAGTTTACAAGGCAGGTGTCCATTCTCAAAACACTGACCTGATGCATCAAGTGGATATGTTTTGCTGAACATAATATTATGCATTTGCCCTCTACTGCTGAATCAAGGGTCGTGTGTCACTGTCCATGGTGCTGAATCACAAAACGTGTGTCACTGTCCATTGTGCTGAATCACGACTGTCTGTCACTGTCCATGGTGCTGAATCAAGGATCATGTGTCACTGTCCATGGTGCTGAATCAAGAATGTGTCACTGCCCATGGTGCTGAATCACGAATGTGTGTCACTGTCCATGGTGCTGAATCGTGTGTCACTGTCCATGGTGCTGAATCACAAATCGTGTGTCACTGTCCATGGTGCAGAATCACGAATCGTGTGTCACTGCCCATGGCGCTGAATCAAGAATGTGTGTCACTGTCCATGGTGCTGAATCACGAATGTGTGTCACTGTCCATGGTGCTGAATCACGAATATGTGTCACTGTCCATGGTGCTGAATCAAGGATATCCTCTAGTCGGAATGAGCATACTTATAAACGCACTGTTACAACTCCTTCATCGTGTCATATTGCTTTTCTGAGAATTATGATGATAATTTCATAGTTGATGCAAAAGCATACTTATGTACAATATGTTATGTTGAACACAACCCAATTATTTTCAACACAACTCCTTGTCCTTGGTCATGGTGGCCACAGCACTTAAAAGAATAAACTTCATAATTCTCAAAATTCTGACCCTTTGCTTTTTTATTAACAGCATTTACTTGTACTTTTACTTTCAATACTTAAGTACATTTAACATCAGATACTTTAAGACTTTTACTCAAGTAGTATTCTAATAGGTGACTTTTACTGGAGTCATTTTCCAGTAAGGTATCTTTACTTTTACTCAAGTATGGCTTTTGGGTACTTTATACACCACTGTGTATATGCATTTATTTTCGTTTGGTTGTCGTATTAGAGTCCTTAGTCCACACTCCAGATTAGTGGGAGGCAAAGCTGTTTGCCAACCGCCAACAAAAGCAAAAGAAAGAAGAAGAAGAAGAAGAAGAAGAAGAAGAAGAAGAAGAAGAAGAAGAAGAAGAAGAAGAAGAAGAAGAAGAAGAAGAAGAAGAAGAAGAAGAAGAAGAAGAAGAAGCAGGCAGCTGAAAACGGTCCGACTTGAACGCAGTTTTTTGTCAACGCCCCTTTCTACGTCCGCCTGCTCTCGTCTGCTTTCCAGGCGAGGCACAGTTCAACTCGAATGAGCCTAATGTAGGGACGCTGCTGCTCACATACGTTCATTAAAATACGTAAATTGAGAAGAAAAAAAACAACAAAAGTCGCCTTCAAAATAAAAGCAATGCAGCTCTATTCTTGCATGATGTACACTTATTTACGTTGTATTCCTAATTTCCCAATGACCTCCCGCGGGCCTGACAGCAACAGCCACATCCGGCCCGCAGGCCGTACAATGCCCAGGTCTGCTCTAAGCTCTGTCAGCACTGTTAGCACTATTAGCTGCGAGCCGCAGGCTCAGCCGTGGCCATGTTGAGAGCTGTTGAGAGGCAATAGAAATGCTCCCAATCTTATACCTTTAACTTTTTTGGTTCACTCTCACCAAGCTCATCAGCAGATACATGCCATCCAGGATTTTTACATTGTGGTATGTATTTATAGTGTTTTATACAGGAAGGGTTTTCCGATTCTTCTTGTGTGTGAATGAAGGGGCCGGAGGGCTTCTTCAGGTCACAGTCATGAAGAACAGCTCACAGGACTTTTCATTAGATTTAAATTCTTCAACATAATGGTCTTGTCTAAACTAAGGCATGTTTTCTGTATTTAGTTTGAAAGACGAGCCAAAGCTTATTCAGCAGCTGTATTCACTAAAAACTGTGAATTAAACCCACGGTACTCTGTCCATGAAATGTGCTATACAAATAAACTTGCCTTGTCTTTCTGTTGTATCTTGGATCAGGTCCTTATGAATTTCAGCTCATGGGAAAAATGCAGTGACTGGTGGGACCTGGAAGACCAAGCTGCCTGACTAGGTTGTCAACAAACCTGCTGATGACTCGTGGAAACACAAATGTGAATTTTATCACATTGGAGTCACTGATGAAAACTGAGACACTCACGATCATATATCTCAGGGCAGATATCCAGCCCACCTGGAGAAAAAAAACCGATGCAGACATGTGGAGGACATTGTTTATTTAGTTATCTTACAATGCTGCCTGTTTCTCATTATGTAAATATTTCACATTGGCAGTTCCACTAGGATGCTGCTAATACTGATTCTACTGCTGGTTTGCACATCCTGTCAATACTTCGGAATCCATACTTCCCTCATCAAATGTGTTTGTATTGGCAGCTGCAGGTGATTTTTCCAGTGCAGTAAAACTCCTCTTTTGATAACATCTATTTTGTATTGTATGATACGGTGTATATATTTTGTATGAGTGGTTGTATGTTCTGTAATGTAAGACAAATGGCCGCGCTCTTTTTATCTGTCTCTCTAGCTGCTGAATATTTCACTTTGTTCATCAGCTGGTTGCTAACTATCTGCTGTTTGATGAACATTTTACACAAAACAGCAAGGTTGATGAGAGCAATGAGCTGAAACGTTACTAAAACTCTGCACAGAGTTGAGGGAAACTGCAGAGTCTCAATTACATATATTGTTAATTTAAAAATCTTGATCTTGAGCATTTATGCTGAGAATACTCACACAACCCATTGATCAATTTATACTTTTTAAAGTTGTACAGACTGCTACAGAATAATTGTACATAGTGTTTATTTGAATTGGTTCCGCTCAGTATATCTTGTTCACAACTCTTAACAGTAGCATATTGTTGTCAATTTACTAGTCACAGGGAGTACAGACACAGAAAGAAATATAATATTCTCTGTGACTCTGGAGAGGCTTTGATTCAAGTCTTATTTGGAACACAACGCTATATTTTCTAATATATTACAGCCTCAAAAATCCAGTTTCAGTTAGCATCTAAACACAGTACTTCAAATGAGGCACCATGAATTGCAAACAAAAGCTAGTCAGGTATGTCGACAGAGCCCTTGAAGCTCTGCAGGGCAGTGAGGACGAGCAGAGACCATCAAGCCTCTGTTCATGGTAAAAGCAGAGTTATAGTGAAAGGCCACAGTTAACAAGCCAGCCCTCCACTCTCATTGTCCCCTGAGGAAAAGGGACACAGGGAGGAGAGATAGAGCTGGGGCCTGGGTGTCCATCAAGGGAATGCCATTTTGCTCTCCTGGGTAATCTACATGCTCTAATATTAATTGCTATTGGAAACGTTTGGTTTGATTAAGGGGGAGTCCCAGAGGGGGAATGCGTATCTATCTTTCTCTGTGAGGTTTAAGAGAAGGGAGTGGCGCTGTAAGAGCCATTTTGTATTCTTAACAGTTTTTGTATTTTATGTTTATTGCAAAAGTATGTGTGTTATGCTCTTTAGAATGTTTACAATATAACAGAGTTAAGATAATTGGTCATGTTGTAAAATGTGTGTTTTGCTCTTTGAAGTTAAAAGGCTCCTCTATTCTGTCCTGCTATGGGATATTTATTGGTTGACTCCTTTAAGTGAGTTCAGTGTAAGTTAGGCTTTGATGGAGCAGGATGTGGAGCAACAATTTTTCTGAACGCAGATCCTAGATCGCAGATTCTAGATTACAGATTAGTTATAGCCAGTGTTTTAGTATTCCAGTTATTACCGAAGGAAATTGTTTTGTTTATTTTTTACATGGAATAAAACTACTTTTTACTACGAGCTACGGGCCTCATCTTTGGACAGCTAGCAAGAAAAGTATAGCCTGCAAGAGCACGTAAATTGGACATGGTAGTCGACGCGAGTCAGAACCCTTTACATCCTGCAAGAAGTGGCCAAGAAGGACGGTAAAATAAGCTGCCACTACAGGCGCCTTTGCTCCTAACCTTGTTATGTTGAAAGGTAACTGGTTTGAGTCAATAATGAACACAACATGCACCACCAAAATTAAGATGTGATAGCCTCTATATTAAGTTAGCCAACATCATGTTGCGAGATCATGTTGGAATATTAATATCGCTCTGTAAACGTCTTCAATGGAAAATGACATTGTTGAATTGCTGTTATTTTCGACATGTTATTTCAATGAGCACAGTCAGTCTACCACTGTGTCTCTTCACTCAACACATTTTCTATTTTGGAAATCATTTATTGTGTCTGTAACTCAACAGGGACAGCTGCCTCTATGCCAAAAAATGATCGTTTGCCAAAAACTGGGAGCGCACAAATCCTCCAAAAGCTGTATCGCCCAGTTTAAAGTCTAAAGCTGCTTTCACTATTTGTGTTTACAATTATAATTGTAATGAATTGCTGTAAATTAACTGTGGATTTACAACGGTATCTTACAGTATTTATTATGTAATACCCAGTTATCCTACGACACATTACCTCACTACTGAATGGAGATGAAGAGCCATGTTCTTCAGACACGCCCCCTTCTGAGTCTCACCTGTGAGGATTTGGCATTTCTGCTTTTTTGCTGTTTTGAAAACATACCGAACTGTGGCACCACTGTGTTGTATTGAACCGCACCGAGATATTATTACACCCTTATTATTACAGTATAGTTTCCAAATATGTACGAGAATATTAACCATACAGAACCCATATTATTTGAAACAAAAGTATATCCCATATGTAAATACCTCATTACTACACCGTAAAAATACATTTTACGTTGCAGCTACCGTAATTTATTTTTACTGTATCTTACCGTATGCTCGAATACAGTATGCGATAGTAGCAGTGGCGGGCTGTGCATTTTATACCTGGGCCTTCACTGCTGTCCTGCAGCTGAAACACAGCTACGGTTATTATTTGTTTCGTGTAAAAATGAAGCCAACACCTGTAGATACACTATCTGCAGAGAATACGCCGAGACTGCGTCTCCTCTCTTCTCTGACTGCAGCTGGGACTGCTGCGCGAGGCTTCTGTGAGAGTGACCGCCTGTGAGTGTTTTGGGGCAGCGGAGGGGCTCACGGCAGCACCCGCTGCTCGTGCACGACAGTGCAGAACGTACGTGCTTTCACGTCAGAGTCAAAACACCAGAAAAGTCGCTAGATTTGTCGCTAGTAGCTTTTGACTAAAAAAGACTAATCTGTGAGTATGAGGGTAAAAGCCACCGAGCATCATCATCAAAATAATGAGAAATATGGTTGTATCCTGTTCTACTTCAGGTACGGTATATGACAAATTAAAGCCCCTTTGAGCATCTGTGCCTGTACTAACAACTGTTACCCCCTATCTTTGAAATCAAAATTCCACAGCTGTTCTGGAGTACGTTTACACATTTATACATCATTTTACTTCACAGATTGGTGACACAATATTTGCTGTATATAAAAGATTCATAGAAAAGCCTTTGCACACTTATGTGGAAAAACACACACACAATCACTCAGATGCACAAACACTCAAGCATGCACATGCTTAATGAATTATTTCCACTGAATTCCATCAGCACATTTATCAGTTTAAAATATTGAAGCTATGCACACACACACACACACACACACAAACACATTTAGCATTCAGACAAGGCTAAGGAATTGATCACAGCGTTTGATATGGAAATGCAGCCTCAGCACAGTGTATCAGCCGCGCATTTGCATTCTGCTGATCACTACTTAATTCATGGCAGACGTTTTCAGTACATGTTTTCCTTTTGGTATGCACCAGGCAGCTCAAAGGGATCTTTTGTTTTGACTGCAAAGGGCGTATTTTTCCCTTGGCCTTAGCATAAGTAGGAGCTGACGATAACATAGGCTCCAGGAGAGTTAACCATTGACTGAGAATGAGAAGAAGCACAGCTCTATGGTATTGCCACGTGCTGATTTACATAACAGTGTGCCTGTCCAGAAATGTATGTGTACTGTATGTGCTTGAGTGTACAATGAAACAAATTCATTTTGAGTTCAGATTCTGTATGGAAGAAGAAAGTTGCATTTATATAATGCTTTTCTAGTCTTCCAACCACTCAAAGCCTTTTTTTCACTACATGTCAACATTCACCCAATTCACACACAGTCATACACTGTTTACAGAGGCGGCCTTACAAGTTGCCATCAGGATCTAATCACATCATTCACACACACTCACACACCAATGACACTGCCTTCTCGAGCAATTTTGGGTTCAGTTTCTGGCCCAAGGACATTTCAACATGCGAACTGGATGGGTCCGACTCTTCCTCATGAACCGTCCCATTGCATGCAACAAAGAGACAAAGAGAATCATTGCATCATGCAAGCTTTCTCTTTGTTTCTCTAAGCGTAGTTTATACTTGCTGTGTATTCATCAGAGTAAATATTTTGCAGCGAAATCAAATCGTTTACAAGAAATTCAACGTTCTTTTCTTTATCATGCATTTAATACTTGACTTGTTTCTTTACAGGCTTTGTACAAAGGCAATAAAGTAGTTTATGAATGAGATATGAGTTTATAGGTAATTACAATCCCTCCTCGTCATTGCGGCGATTGATTTATGGCTTTTTGCGTGTTACAGCTACAGTCTATAAGCATATCTATGAGTTAAACTCTTTACCTTTTTGATTCTTCACAGTTCATTTTATTCGTACGCCCTTTGGTGTTTGGTGGAGAATAATGCAGTGCACAGCACAGAGTACAAACACCTCCTTTCAAGCTCAGAGCTTGCATGCCGCCTGCGAGGCTCGCGCTACGCCGCAAGCGCGAGTACAAACACAGTTTTGGGTTTTGACCTCCGCCCAAGGACATTAGCATATAGTACTCAGAATCCCAGCAGGCTTATCTTAATGGTCTTGTTCAAATGAAACAGCCAGTGAGTCTCCAGCTCACTGGATTTACATGGCACGTTATTGGACTGTACAGAACACCAGCTGATGAATTCAGAATTCCCCTGAGTCTTTCAGCATTAACATGCATCCGCAGGCACATAAGACTTTGATTTGATTCACTTTAGTCAGTCCATGTTTGTTTTCCATTTGGACGTGACCGGGGATGCAAACAACCCAAATACTTACTGAGACAGACAATGTTTCATTAAAATCCCCATCAGAGGTGCAGACAGACTTATCTGTGTTTGTGAATGAGCTGTGGAAGATGAGGACATCCTCTCTGATTCATGTTTGTGAGGGACACTATTACACAGCTCAGTGTGGATGTTTAATAGCAGCTGCAAAATGAGATTATTCTGTCACTGATCCAGTATTGTGGATACATTATATACCACAGAATGCATATTGTCTTTACTATTTTCACCATGTATTTGTATGATTTTTGTATAGTATTCATTGCTTGTTATGAATCAATGAGTTAAAAAGTAAAGTGGCATGTAGACATCCCAAAGAAAATCATTTGATAGCTTTAATCAGTCTGCTTGTAGTGACACTAAACTCTCTCCAAGGCCATTTCTTCCTCGATGTCATCCTATTAATTGTATTTTTCTGTGATTATTCAATCATTTGATGGTTTTTAAACATTTGTTTCTGGAACTAAAACTGATATGAAAGGATTCGTAATTAATTGGTGCCGAGTGGAAGGGAAAAACGCTTGCTGACATGCAGCTGTAGTATTTTCTAATCCCCAAAGAGAAAGTCTCCTGATTAGAACAAATAAAATTGCCTTCTCATCCTACATTACTGAAACTACTGTTGCAATGTTACTTTAAAATCGACCGTGATAAACAGCCACATCATTTATAATATTCATGCTTTTAGAAATATTTGTCCAAAAGTGTTGCCTTGCGTAGCCCTGAATACTAACACAGCAAGTAATGGGGGTTTAACTCAATCATCCAACCATACTAAGATGCATTTAGTAGCTGTTGTCCACTGTATCAGTGACCTGAAAAAAAAGTCTGCAAAATGACTCAGTAACATCTGTTATAGAGCAATACTTTGCCAAAGATTGCCCTCAAGTAAAGTTGTAGCAGCAAAACCTCTGAATGTATTGAGCTGATTAAGTGTCTATTCAAATTCTCCTTTTTGAGAAAGAATGAGTCAACTCTTCTTTCATAAGATGGCTTCTCGTCCCTTTTCAGTCTTCAATCTTTTTATCACAGTCTAAGTTTACAGTCACTGTTTCAGTCTGTCACCATGTAGTTTTAAATATCCTCACCTTTCATAACCCAGTATTTTATCACAAAATGTAATCAGGCAATCCAAACCAAAATGCACTCAAGCTCTTTTTCCTTGAACATGTCATTTTTGTGAGCGTCCTGTCATGTCACATTAACAGTGTGAAGCTTTAAATATGACTTACACTTCCTCCCAGTCGCACAGTTTCACCTGCATCAGCCAAAGCTTGAAACATCGCATGCAGAGATTTGACAAGCAGTATACTTTTCCCTCAACAGGGGGAGATGTGGCGCTGTCATGTTTGGCACAGTCCTGTGTCAGTAAGAGGTGCACCTTGTCGAGGCGCCTCGGCTGCCAGACAGTGACAAGCGCTGCTGTCCTGCCACACAACCAGCAGGCTGCTTTTCTGGTTTGAACTTTCTGTTTTTATGTTGTTTAATAGGATTTCCATAGCAATGTGTCACTCCCTGCATTCTGTCACTTCCACTGAGTGAGTATGTTTGCTGGGAGCTGGCAGGGAGTTCATCATGGTTTTCTAAACAGGGACCTGATTCGCCATGGATTTTCAAAACCTTTAAGTGCAGTGAAACGGCATGAAGGGCTTAAACATTGGGCTTAAACATTGGTGCTATATATATACAAATATATAGAGGTGTGCAAGCTTTCTGTCGTTAAATCTTGGACATGTTCTCGTGGAAGATCTGGTGGCCAGCATTAGCCCACGACAACATGTCCAAGATTTAACGACACAAAGCGTGCACACCTTATGATATGCTATGGGTCACAGGCATAGACTGTGTATTAGAACTGGACATAGTATTTCGACTATCACCATCTTGTTTTTTGCAACCAGAAGTGGCACTAGAAGGTGGAGCTATAAGTACAAAGGAATGTTGACTCTCATGAAGTGAAAACACACTGTGAAAGTTGTAAGACGAAAACACGGACAACTTCCAGACCAGACAACGCTGTGGTTGAGACCTGTCAATCACAGGTAGCCCCGCCCTAAAGCATACCCTGCTTTATGGTCTATTTGACTCTAAATGGACCATCATTTCCGAAATGATCTTTATGCTGTATTGAAGAAGACTTGAAACTAGAGATTGAGAACATAAACCCATGTTTACTGAGGTAATAAATGAAATGAGAAGTAGAGTCATTTTCTCATAGACTTCTATACAACCAGAGGAGTCGCCCCCTGATGGACATTAGAGAGAATGCAAGTATAAGGCACTTCTGTGTTGGCTCCACTTTTCAGACTTGGAGGTTGCCGTCTGGTCACGGGTCAAAGGAAAACAGCAAGATCAATCGTTTGCTACAGCTGTTAGAAACAAATTAGCTGAAGTCTTTTCAGCTGCAATATGGTTGCAGTGCTTATCACCGAGCACATTCTTACAAACTCTCTGTCGATTGACCACGAGGGACACTTTAACCTAACAGCCAAGGTGACCAGAGGAATGGGGAGCATACGGTCATCAGTGAGCAGCTGAGCTCCGAACATTTTTCAGAGAATCCAGCTAAGTGATTTATGTCATATCTCCATGTTGTCAAAATGTTTTTTGTTTTAGCTTCTGAAGCTGCTTGCATGAGCTCTATGGACTTATGTCACATTAACCTACACTTCTGGCTACACCAATAGTATTATCATTCCTTTTTCAGTCTTGTCTTATTTTGACCAAACCATGGGCACAATTCATGTAGCCTATACCAATCCAGACTATAGTGCAGATAGTTCTAAAGCATTACTCCATCGGGAACCTGTTGTTAGCATCAAGTACTCATCTTCTGCTGGTTAGAAAGGTGTTGGCAGTAGTATCCAAATGGTTGTAGAAACCAATGTGGACTGAAAACAGGTCTGCATTAAGACAACACAGGGGGTTGCGTTAGTGTTGTTTAAGGTACAGGTATGCCAATGAAACAATCTGGAAAGTTATGACGGCAGCAACCTTGTTATCGCTCATCACCACAATCGCGGGTAAACAGTAGAAATACACGTTACAAAGTAATGCATCATGAATGTGCACGTGCATGCATGTGCATACACATCAAATTCCTGGGGCTCCACATTACTGAAGACATCCCACCTGGTGAAGAAAGCCCAGCAGAGGCTCTTCTTCCTGAGAAAGCTAAAGAAAGATGGCCTGCCCCTTAAAGTTCTGGTAAACTTCTGCAGAAGCGTGATTGAAAGCATCCTCTGTCAGTGCTCTACTGTGTGGTATGCCAGCTGCACAGCAGAGAACAGGAGGGACTTAGCCCATGTGGTTAAAACAGCACAGAGGATTGTGGGAGTTACCCTGCCTGACCTGGACACTGTGTACGCTGGCTGCCTCCAGAAGACGGCCAGCAACATCTGCGAAGTCATCACACACCCGGGTCACTCTCTGTTCGTTCCCCTGCCATCAGGAAGAAGATACAGGACTATCAAAACCCGGACTAACAGGCTGAGGAACAGCTTTTTCCCCAGAGCGGTTTCCTGCATCACCCCCCCACCCCCACCCACCATCTCACCCCGGACAGTGATGCGGAGAAACAAAAATAGCCACTAAAACGACACTTTAACAAAGCACTTTTTTCACTTTAAAGCCATTGATGCCTGTGTTTTATCTTGTATATATTTATTTCATGTCTTGTTTCAAATCAGAAATGTCTTGTCTTAATGTTTTGTGAAATTTAGGTTCTCAATATGATTGTATTTATGACTTCACGGAAATTAAACAAAATGTATCTAAATTTGCCTGATGCTTCCCAAACAGCAATTTATCCTCTTTTCTTTGCTTGTAGTTGGTGGTTACACAAATAACAGTATAGTTCAAAGCACTTTAGCTTTGCTTCACTGTTGCTGTCCTTGTATACAGTTTAATAGTGGAGCATTCATTTGGAGGTGGAAGTCATCTATTGTCTGGCTATGAATCTTCACAAGCAGCCTCATAAACATGATAGATGTGAAACAGTGACATAGATGCATTGCTGAACACAGGGAGCACATTCTGTCCGTGTGCAGTTTACACTGCTCGATGATAAACGGTCTCACGCTCCCACAGAGGCTCTGTTGTAGAGCTTAGGATGAAACGGTTAGAATAGAGAGTAAAAGATGACAAACGATATCTCTTCAGTGAGGCTTTTTGCTTTCATCTGGTCTGAACAAGAACCGGGCAGAGGAACCGACCGGTGTGAGAGAGAGCAACATCCCCTCTGTGACCCGTTGTTCTGTCTCATTCTTAGTGCCTCTCTCCCTCCAATAGTTGATGCTAAATTCACCCCTACAAGGTGACAGACTGCAGATTAGATCAGCTTCTCATTGATGTGGACGATGTAGCTTGTGGGTTAGACGCTTAATTGTCTGGCATTCTAAAATGGAGCTGGATAACAAAGAGAGATCGACGACTTGTGTGGGAGGCACAAGTCTCCATTTTTCAGGTTCCGGTATAATAATGAGGACTAAATTTAGATCCATCAAGAGTTTGGAGAGGTGGACACAAGTTCGCAAAAAGGTATCATAGCAACCAGAAGTACAAACTGTTCATGATGACTGGCTTGAAAGATATGTTTGATGTCATCTGTAGATGTCGCTGGCTCAATATGACACAGTCTATGCTTGTATTTAATGTGAATTGTCTGTTATATGTGTTGTATGCTTGGAAATATATATATGTATACTGTATAGAGTTATGTTACACATTTCTTCCTGTGCACAGGTGTTGAAGTTGTTTGCACTAGATGGCACTGTGCACATGTATACTGTGGCTGGATGAAAGCACACAGACATCCTTTATGATCAGTTATTGACACTTTGTTTAGTATTTAGACCTCAGCCCATCACACCGACTCTGTTGCTGTGAGAACAGGTCTAAAACAGGCTGCACAAATCCACACTGTGTGATTTACTCCCGAGCCAATGTCTCTAAGGCGAGTCACTGCAATGCATACAGCAGCTGAGTTGAGTCAGCAAAGGTCACAGAAGATGACACTACACTCTGAGAGTGAATTAGCAAGGGTTCCCTGCCAGGGCCAGGTGCTGAGCCGTTAGCCGTCGTTGGCGTACAGCCAGGCAATAAAAGTCAAGTCTTAGAAACTGATGTCCTATAAAAGCCAAGTCTTACTTGAACACTGTGCTGGCCAGGTAATCCAGCAGGTGAATAAAATGTCAGCCTAGCTGGACGTGCTCAGCACACCTGTTTGGCAGGACTGGAAGGCTGCGTAGTTATACGCAGTGCAGCTGGGCCAGCAGCTCACATGTCCACCCGGACTTGGTAATGTCCTTGTGTATGGCTTTAAATGGTATGTTCACCCAAGTTACAATAAAAATTTTTTTTTTCTTATTTACCTCTTGTGGTATTAGCCAGAGCATTGGAACTTGGTCTCCTTTAGACCAAGTTAGATAGATAGATAGATACTTTATTCATCCCCAGGGGGAAATTTGTATGTTACAGCAGCAAGACACACCAAAAAGCAAAGTAACAGAGGTTCAACAATTGTTGTCCCCACAGTCACAGAAACATGCATAAATGGGTCCTTTCAGGTCCTACTGAATATCATTAAAGGATACGGAGATTGTGTAAAGTTGTCCAGTATACACAAATGTATTTTTGCAAGAAGACTTCATCAAAACAAATTGAGAACCTGTTATTACTTGCCATTCATATTCAATATTAATCATACTAGTAAGAGTGATTACTGTCAGAAGGAGTGCCACTAAAACAGTGAAGGCTAATGAAGTCATGTTTAAATATACTGTGTGACCATACAGGAGTGGGTTTGAGTGTTGGCCCAGTGTTAGCAGCACCTGTAGCTCTCGAGTCATTTGTGTTATACTACAATACAATGAGTCTCGTTCTGAGGCTCTGATACTAGCCTCGTTATGGTCAATACAACATGAACACTTTTCTTAGTGCGCCACAGCATTTGAAAGGTTCACTATGAACAGTTTTCATTGGAACTACTTTCTGCCAAAGAAAGAGACAGTGTGATCTGAAACGACGTGGACCTTGTTTCTGTGCAGACACAGTGATGTTGAACCTTTTAAAAAGGGTACTCCCGTGATTTCGAATTGCAGTTGCAGGAAGTTGGGGGCTTGTGAAAGACATTTAAACATAAAATGTCGAAATCTAAGCAGCAGAGTTTCTCTTTTATGAAACCATCCCTGTGTGATAAAGGCTTTCTGTTGAAATATGAATATGAATCAGGCCTGATTCAAAGTAAGCCAGATGACATCACTGAGCCCTGATGACATCTTAAGATTATTTTCTCAGACTTTAGAGAGCTGCCTTCAGAGACACATAAGAAATTTAATCTTTCTTATCACAACCTGCATGGAGCTCTTCCTAATGAGTAAGCGACCCTCATTTGTAGAGTTACCCTTTAAATGCCATTTTCAGTTCCATAAACAGCACAAATAAAATTTCATTCCCCCAAATCTTTATATCTTATCAGATTAAACTGACCAGGAAACACAAGCGGTAAATGACACCATTTGTAATTGTATAATTTAGGCAAACTGCTCTATTACATTAATTGAATCTGCATTGCTTGATTGTGAGCTGATGCATGCATGGCCTATGGATGCATGTTACCGAATATACTGCATAATATATGTTACAGAAGAAGACATCATCATGCATTGGTTCACCTCCTTTAAATATGCAAAGTCTGTCTTGTGATTTCCACACGTGTAATAAATGGAAATATCAGGACACTCATATAATGTATAGCCTGGTCTGGATTGTGCTTTCTAAACAAGGTCTGCCAAGAAGCCAGCGCCTGTGTTCGCACACTCATGAATAAAGATAGGATATGGAAACACTGCTTTCAGCATTCTGCAAGCTTTCCCTTCTTATGGCAGTAGGAAACAAAGTATATATTTCAAAGGATTGAAAACAGCTGGTGCGAGTTCAATGGTGCCATTGAATACTTGTCTTGAGAATAATAAAGCAGCGGCTTCCTGTCCAATGCATCTGTGATATTGCCTCGACTTCATATGCTCAAAATCAGGGTTCATCCACATATCAGTGGCTCCATCTGTCCCTGCAGCAGCCGCTCCACACACACACACACACACACACACACACACACACACACACACACACACACACACACACACACACACACACACACACACACACACACACACACACGGAGTGGGCAGCTTCACAGCCTATTCAAACAAATTTGTGGAGCAGATGAATTAGTTGACAATCCATATCAGAATTATTTTTTTCTTTTTCATTTCAAGCCCTATTAAATGAAGGTGTAAAGGTCCTAGAAAACGTGTGTCCAGACATGAGATATAAGAAAGATATTCAATTCAGCTGAGGCTTCTTGTCTTTTTATCATGGTTATGAAAGTCTTAAAATAACCAGGGGAGCTTCATCGCAACTCATATAAAGGATCTGATTATCATACTGAGAATGTAATGTCTTCTCCTGTTTATTGTTCAGTTAAAATGAATAAGACCAACAGAGTGCAACACTGAAATTAAAATATCAAAAACAGCTTTGAGACTTGAGACTTCATTTCGAAATGTATCTACAAATGGTTCGGCTCCATGTTGTAATATGGTGTCAGGAGTTTCCTGCTCCACTCTGAAGATAGAATTTGCATGTGAACTCTTCCATATCCTCCTTTGCAGCTTGTGGTTTGTTGCACTTTTGAGTCAAAAAAAGAATCAAAAAACACAGGACATGATGTTTGTCTGTCCTTTGTGCCAAGGTATGTAGAAAGCCCAAACAATCATGAACAAACAGATTAATTACTTGACATGCAGGTCAAGTCACAGTTATGTTTCTGTTGTAAAAGCACTGGCCATAAACCTCTATGTTGAATAATGTCTTTTGCTGTCGGTTTGTATCTTGTCTTTTTCAAAACACTATATGTGCATACAGACGCACGCACAGGTGGCACGTGGCTGCTGGGTGCTCAATTTATGCTGCAGAATTAGGAAAAGCAGTTGTGATCATGGACATGTTTGCACACATATACATAAAAAAGCAAGGATTCACACATGAACACCACACTGCTCCCCCTCTTCTCTCATCCAAGCATTGTCAGTACACTATGCTTTTATTTATAAGAGAAGAGGGCAACACCGTGAAGAAGCCCGGCTGCTTTGACAGCGAGCATAATAAAAAGACATGCTGGCAGAGCGACCGGGACTAGCAGGCTATGGCACATTTCCTACACTGTGCAACTGATAGTAATTATCTTTCTCGCTTGGAAATCAATTCCACATCATGAAGGGTTTCCAGTGACCAACTTGCTGCATGAGTCCAAGCTCAGCATGATAATCGTCACTGTACTACAAATTTGACTGTCCTACTTACTCCTGCAGCCACTCATAATTTACCAAAGCTCTGCCGTGATCACATATGAGCGGTTATAAGGCTAACAGAATGTCTTCACAGGAAGCGTTTCAACCACATCTTTCAGTCATCCATGTCATGCACAACTAATTGCTAATCCATCCAGCTGTCTACACAGGCCGCATAATGCCTCACACGCACATTAATGCAACCGGAAGCACTTTTTTTACTTTATCATTTTTCCATCTTATATGGGTATTTACAGGGATTGTGTGTTGCTCTGCAAAAAAAGTGGTCGACTTTGGCTCAATGCTGCGCTGGAGCTGATGCTGCTCTGCTAACTTGCTGCTCACATTGCGCCCCTCATGTAAGCATCTACAGCTGCAGCTTTGTGAGGCTGTACTTAAAAAGGTCCAGTGTGTAGGATTTAGGGGGAACTATTGACTTTTGAGTTTTTTTACTTTACCTTGATGCCGTAGCTCTCCAACATGCTTTGGAAACATTGGTTACGTGAGCCATCAAGTGCAAAGTCAGAGGCTGTAGATGTAAAGTCAGAATCACTAAATGATGATCTCTGACTTGAATGAGGGGATATGAATGTCTGAACTATTATATATATATATATATATAATAATGTAGAAATATTTCACAGGGTAAGTGAAAACACTGACCTGCTGGTTGTGCTACATGAAAAATCAGGGGATCACCAAATCACTAACGGGTCTGTGGGACCCGTTTTCATTTTTCATCAAAACAAAAATAATATGATTCATTATTTTTTCAAACTCAGACTTATTGGCCTTGGCTCATTTTCAGCGAAAAACATATATCAGACAAAATTTTCATCGACCGCACACCGTAACCCCCCCCTACACATTTATATTACATACAGGGTGTTCGGGTCTCATGTCTGGGCCTGCTGTAAGTGTGTGTGTTTGTGGGCCTGCTGCAGGCTAAGTATGTGTGTGTTTGTGTGTGTATGTGAGTGGGCCTCGAGGAACTTGGAAAGACACTGGTGAAACCACAAATCCTGAGAAGACAACATGTTCCGAGAACCTCAGCCTCTGCAGCCACCGTGAGGAGGATTCAGGAGGACAATGCTGGTGCCCCATCCATCCAACCTACAGAACCACCATCTGCAGAGCTTGAGGTAAGTGTGTGATGCTATTGCAGTATATGTTTGACACTGATACCTTGCGAGACAGAGGTTTTAGTAAAATTCATGATCTTTTCATCATTCTAGGTTGCGGCCGGCAGCAACAAAAAGAAACGCTGCGAAGCGTGTGGACCCAAGACGGACAGAAAGACGCAATATACATGCATCAAGTACATATGCAACACACACACAGTAAAACTCTGCCACTCATGTGTTGAATAGGCTGGTGTTGTATAGGCTGGTTTGAAAAGGCAATGTGTTTAACAATGTAATGTGTTCAATGTAAACTGTGTGTTGTGCTATGTAAAATGAGCTGATTACTAATGAAATTCAAATAAATAAAAGTCAATAGTTATGAACAACCTTGCTTCATTTGTAAATTTGTTGAATTTTGTCCACTCATATCTTAATTATAATTGATTTTCTTGATTTTATCAAAAAAAAGAAAAAAAACGAGTAGCACTTTAATTCATAAATGTGTTATAACAAAGTTAAAGAGCAAATATTAACCATATTTGCTGTTTATATTGCTTCTAATTGGGATGAAGAAAACATCTGTTGAGTATTTTAACATAAAATTGTTTGATTGTGTTGAATTAAAAACCCAAAAATACAGCGGGTCCAACAGACCCACAACACCTGCTGAGTAACAAAAAAGTGACCATACAAGGCATAAAGGCAGATTGGCAATCCATCCAGTTCAGGCTTTTAATCTGGTTCAGCTCTTCATGTCTACAGTAATATTGAAATTAAAGATGCTCACAACTGACTGAGCTATGCTGCTAAACGTTGAATGTCTGCTACAATTCCTGTGACACTGAAATTGATATGTGGAAGTAATTTCTGTAGAGCCAGTTAACTGTCTGATGAGGAGCTCCAGATTGAAGATGCAACCATGTTGATATATGAACTGGAGGCTGTGTTTCCCATTTCCTGCTATATATTAAAAAGCAGCAAAGGATGATAAGAGATGGGAGTGGAGATGTGTAAATTAGTTCAGAAAGCATCAGGTTGGGAGGTGTTGAGGTTTCCTAATAGTCCTGTCAATCTGTGGTTTGACCGGGAAAATTTCAATAGTAATCCTTCAAGGTTTTATAAGAATCCTTCGAGAAATCCAAATAACATTTAAAAAACACCATTGTATTCTTAGTAGTTCAAGGTAACTTCAATGTTCAGTGGCCTTTATGTCACAGAGTCACACAAAGAAGTGCGTATCTCTGCTTCTAAACATGCTATTATCAGATCATTTCTATCTTCATACATTTAATTTCTAGGGTGTTCTTTTACATACTATACATATATAACTATGAGATATGACCTGTTTGGAATGCTTAATGGGGCTACCCTTACCCCAAATTTACCCTTTTTAAATCCAAACAAAACCATTATTTATAATTACATTTTCTGCACGAACAAATTTGTCAAATATGTTTTCCATGAAAACCATAATGCATACAGCACACAGACATAAACCTTGAGACCCTCGGACTTCTGTACATATGAAACAATGTTGCTGCGTCTGACATATACTACGTCCTTTGCTGTCACCTTATAGATAGATGAACAGATACTTTACTCATCCTGCAAGGGGAAATTTGTTCATTACAGCAGCAAAAAATATACTGAAGCAATTAAAGTAACAAGAGTAAAAAATAAAGGAGAGAACAGCTCAGACAACGTATGATGTAATCTAAAACGTGGCGACGTCTCTCGCGAAATCACGAGATGGCTTGAGACTCTATAATGGTGGTAGACAATAGATATCGTTATCTACACGTGTCTGAAGCCGTTAGCCCACCCATAGCTACATTAGCTTCAAGCTATATGTGTGTGTGGGTTAGTAAAATAAGAGAGAAAGCAAACAAACAAAAATAAGCCCTCCAAAAACAAAATGAGATTCTCCTCGCCGCGGTGTACGGAAGATTGTTCTCTCATCTACAGAAACACGACTGACGATCTTTGAGTTGCCCATCTGCGGTTCTGACCTTTGAACTGATGAGAAACAACTTCCGCCTAAGCTAGCGGTGAACCATCTCAACACGATTGCAGCAACAGCAGTATGAAATACACAGTAACTTCTACACAACATTAACGATCTTGATCGTTAATAACGGTGATTATTGAGCAAATACACAACGTTATAAAAATGACAGTAACACAGTAACTTAAACAACACAAACAAGATAATAAACACAATAGACTAAATCTGCCCTGACTCTATTTGCCTTACTATGAGGTGATTTCGTGGTCGAAGATGTGGTCCTTCTATGAGTTCCCGGGCGGCGGGATAAAACTATCTGTGCATCAGAGAATTTCTTTGGCTCATTAAGGGAATCTTTGTTTCCTTATGGCTGGAACAACGGAAGCTTGGGTGGAGAGGAGAAGTGTGCTTCTCTCTGTGAAGAATCCATTTCTTCTCTTCTGCAGGGAAATTGTCCGCTTCCTCTTCCAAGATGCAAACAAAAACAAAACAAACAAGTCCGAATCTAAAACTGAAACCTAGGATCTTCTTTTAAAAACAGCAACGTTGTGTTCGTGCCTCCTTAGTTCGACTAGGGTCAGAGGGCTAAGCAACGTTTTCAGGGGCGCTAAGCCGTAAAACCGGAAGTCCCGCCTCAGCATCCCTGGTCTCGTCCAATGAGCAGTCCTGCACCAAACTACCTCAGAGTTTCGCAGTTAGGTGTGAAATTGTTTCTGGTGGGGGTTTGGTGCTTATCAAACCAAATCAGGATGGGCCTTGCCTGCAGAATCGGCAGGCCCAGATCTCTTTGTCTCAAGAGCACATGGCAAAGCCAAGCACATGGTCCCAACACTAACTAAACAGTAGTGCAAAGATTAACCAACAGCAAACAAACAACAGTGTAGCAGTGTTTTAGTCTTGTGATTGATCTGGCCAGAGGTGATTTATTGTAAAGTCGTATTGCAGAGGGCAGTTATGTTCTCCTGCATCTGTCCTTGTGACAGCGAAGCTGGACGAGTCTGTTGGAGAAAGTGCTCCGCTGTCCCTGCAGTAGGTGGTGGAGAGGGTGGTCCGGGATATCCAATATAGATAAGTTTCTTCAGTGTCCTCTCCACCACCTTTTCCAGACTGTCCAGTTTGCTCGAATGCTGCTTCCACAGCAGACTACGGAGAAGTACAGTGCACTGGCCACAACAGACTGGTAGAACATCTCCAACATCTTGCTGCACACGTTGAAGGATCGAAGTTCCCTCAAGAAAAAGAGTCGACTCATCCCCTTCTTGGCCACAGCGTTGATGTTGGTATTCTAGTTCAGTCTGTTGTCGATGGAGACACCCAGGAACTTGTACTCCTCCACCATGTGCCCATCCTCTCCCAGAACTCTCAGAGGTTGTGGAGCCGTCGTCTTCCTCCTGAAGTCGACCACCATCTCTCTGGTCTTGGCCACGTTCAGAAGCAGGTGATTTCTACCGGCCCACTCCACAAAGTCATCCACTACTGCCCTGTACTCTTCCTCCCATCCATCCCTTATACACCCGGCCACTGCAGAGTCGTCAGAGAACTTCTGCAGATGGCATGACCCGGAGTTGTACTGGAAGTCAGTGGTGAACAAGAAGGGAGACAGAACATTTCCCTGTGGAGCTCCAGTACGACTGTACGACTATCAGACAGCACATTGCCTAGTCGGACAAACTGTGGTCTGACTGTGAGGTAGTCAGTGATCCAGGAGACGGTGGACGTGTCTACCACCACCACCCGCAGCTTCTCACTCAGCAGCAGTGGTTGGATAGTGTTGAATGCACTGGAGAAGTGAAAGAAAGTGATTCTCACAGAGCCATCGGTTCCATCCAGGTGCGACTGAGCTCGTTGCAGCAGGTAGATGATGGCATCGTCCACTCCCACATGGGGCTGGTATGCAAACTGCAGAGGGTCCAGTGAGGATTTCACCTGCGGTCGGAGGTGGGCCAAGACCAGCCTCTCCAACACCTTCAACGTGAGATGTGAGGGCAACTGGTCGGTAGTCGTTGAGGCCATATATGTGGACTGACTAAAGCTTGTTCAATTTTGGGGGTGATTCACACAAGAATTCCCTAATATGTGGAACATATAGCAGTGTCGTCGTCACTGATGATATTTGCTAGACTGGTCAGAAAGGTACTATGTGCCTGAACACAAGGGCGTAACCCTCACTCAGACGTAAAAAGGAATTGAGATACAGGGATGTGGTGGCACTGAAATTCAGCCGGTGAGTTTGAGATGGAGAGGTGTTAAATGGCATTCATTTTCACAATAATACAGTTTTTGCATCCTAATCAGGCTCTCACGGACTTTATACAACGTCCCCTGCTCTTCTGCTTGTCCATTTATGCAGCTGGAGGGTTTACATTGGAGTTAGACGAAAGCCCGGTAGGTCACATTATTGCGGATGACGAAAAGATGATGAAAACTGAAGTGTGACAATGATGATAATAAATAATCTTTACCATTCAAATTTTAACTGATAGACTTCCAGAAAGTGTTTGTCTGAGCTCCAGGGCACTAATGGTGCTGATTAACAAACCCTCAGTTTACTACATGGCCTGAATAAACTGACAGAAGAGAAAAAAACAAGATGTAGTACGATTCTGACCACCTAACCCAGGTTATTGAATATAGTAAAGGACCCTGATATCTGGGTTCTTTAAAAAGCTCAAAGGAAGATTCTGTGAACTTAGGAGAAATATAATGAATTTAAAGTATTTTTATGCCATAACTATCTAAAATGTTGCGCCTCTGCACCTTGCATTTTGTCTTTCATAATTAGAAATGGAGGAACAAAACTAAGCTACAGACTGGAGTTTTATGACCCCAGTTTATGAACCCTACCCGGCCTTATTCTAGTGTAACACACACACACACACACACACACACGCACACACTCTAAATGAAGAAATTCAGGAAACTGAATTTTGATGCAAAATAACATTTGCCTTAATTGTTATATAATGCTGAGCTAACATATGTTCAGTAAAAGGAAGAGGGCTTTGACATATTGGTTTTGGACATTCTGTTGACCTCTCTCCCATTAACGGATTCCACATCTATGGATAAATTGGTCTTCTAAGGGGTCAATTTCAATTTCTACTATACTCATACAAAAAATCACAAGCTGTAAAGCTAGACTCAAATAGGCCTCTCCTTTTATACGAATCACTCAGTTAAGACCCTGCCACATAAGTAGTTGTATATAGGCATTGTATACATCCACAGAGATCTTAAAGGTCATGTCTTAGTTCATCCTATCCTATTTTGGATATATATTTTTCATTGTAACTGTTAGTACATTGTGTTTTACATTTGTTCTAATCTTTATTTTGTTGACATACAACATTCTCTAAATATAGTGTGCAAGCTTGAGGTTTACCAAATCTCTTAATTTGAAAACATCTGAGTTTATAAATAATATGTTGTTCATTTCATAATAGCCAATTTCTGTTTGTTTCCTGCCACATAATGCTGTTCATGGTTTGGCCAGCAATATTTCTGTCAACCAAAGCTCACAGACCACCATCCCGTCTTTTCCAAGGTGCCCTCCCTCTGCATTCTTGTCACGCAGGACACAGATTTATGTTGATATGTTGAGTTTAATCTTATCCTAAACGTCAAAGTGGGTGTTAATGTTTACAGCTCCGATGCAATTCACACCATGATAGTGAATTGCAGGAACAGCAATCACGTAAACTTGTGTTCTCTCCAAGTTTGATGTCAGCAAATAACAGTAACGTTAAGTTGCTGTACTAGCTTGCTGTGCATCATTTGTAAAACCAATGCAGTCTTATAAAGTATATTAAAATATATGCTCCCTGTTATTCTCCAGTTACCGCACAAACAAACAAAGGTGTATTGACTGTCAGCTGATTCAACAAACAATTATTGCATTTGTTGTTTCATATATTTTGTGAGCTCCTCATCATTGCTGTAGTTCAGATCTCCAATACAAACAGTATGTGGGCCACTACAAAACCTAAAAAAGACACTCAGAGGGCTCTGCCTATGCTCATGCAACAGGGGTTAGGTTTCATAACCGTCGGCTGTCCCCACAGTCATAAGCACATGACTTCCCAGTACATTTCTCTACGTACAGGTGTCAAATAGAGTTGAGCTCCCAGGGAAGCTGCCTTAAATGAGGGAATACATGTTCGGTATGTAAATTAGGCTAAAGGGACATAACGCGTATAATTATAGTTTAACGGATGAAATCGAATAATCATTTTAAAGCAAGCGTGTATTACATAACAAATGTAAAGTGATTTTAACAAATATAAACCTGATAATAATAATAATAATATGTGTATCTGAGTATAGTGCAGACTGTTTGTGTTAAAAGTACGGAGAAAGAGGAAGTAAGCAGGGTGTTGGCTTCAAGGGATGGGGAAATGACGGCGGTTGAGAAGAGAAGACACAAAGCATAATAATGATGAAGGATGAGATCAATAATCATTTTATAAGCAAATCTGTACTAAGCAAAGTGATTAACAACTGTAACTGTGATTATGATAACTAATCTGTGTTAGAAATGTGTGAGTGTAGGAAAAGGGGTTGTTGAACACCCAGACACACGCGCAGGGCTTGATTGAGTAAGCGCCCACACAGGGAAGTTGGGGTGATTTCCTCATGCACACACACAAAAGTTAGGTACTTTTCGAAGCACATGCACCAAATCAATGATGTCATGTTAATCATGTGCTGAGGGAGGACGTGTTGGGGAAGAGGGGGGAGAGACGGGAGAGGCAGCCCAAAAGTGTTATAAAATAAGTAACTTGCAAACAGCAAGACGGGAATTCACGACGCTGACCGAGCCATCCATGGAGAAACACTGGACCTCGATTGACAGCCGCGTCGGAGGACTTCGTCTCTGCTCACGGAAAAAAGACAGCCATTTGTGGACAAAGATTGAAAGATGGAGATCTCCCCCTGCTTGACTTTAACAACTGGACAACGGATGGACACAGCCGACTTAAAGACTTTGTACTGAGCCTGAAGGATCGCTGAATGGACTCCGTTGGCTGAGCAGGAGGGGCCGGAGGGTCTGGCCAGACCTTCGCTCCTAACACCTCCAAAATAACTTTTTCATCGGACCTTTGAAATCCAGCTCCAACCGAGCCACCTCGGCATCAAAACTAATGAGTATAATCTAAGAAGAAAATTAAAGTAACGAATCAAGTATAGTATTATTGTTATGTGAGCTGTAGCTTAACCCTTGCTAAATATATATAACCTGCAATAAATATCTAATCTGCATTTAAAGTAAAATTCTCAAGTGCATTAATTTGCTTAAGTGGTAAATGTTCCTCGTGGCAAGTAAAAAGTTAAATCTATTGTATATTTAACAACTGAGTTCTGAAAGGTTATCCTAGTGACCTATCCACTTAACAATCCCTTACGGTTTTAGATGTAATCCTAGCCGTTAAAACCAAACCTGGCAATTTACCAAGAGCCCGGATCCAAAAGAGGGAAGCTACCATAACTGACGCGACTGGTAGGAGCGCCCGGGGTCAGGGTGGCCCCTCGACCGAGTGCGCATTTACCGGAGGAAGCAGGGTAGACGTCAGGAGTAACGGTAGTTAGCAGAGCCAGGCGAGTTTCCTCGCAAGAACACCAGCTCGGAAATCTTTTAATAGAGAGCTGAGTCAGTAAGTAGCCCCGTATCGGGCCAAAGAACCCCAGGATCTAACACAGGGTATGTGCACATAATCATGCTGTTGCTTCACATGGGGTCAGGAATATTTCTTGGAAAATAAAGATGCTGTGGAGTGTATGTTGTATGTTCGTCTGAGAGTGCTTTAAAGTTTGCTCCCCACTGAATCAAATAAATCATTTTGGGGATGTGGGTTCTGCTGCAGGTATATTAATGGTTTGTGTAATAGTTTGTATGATAATAGCTTTAGCTTCATGACAAGTGTTCCTGGCTGAACTAATCAACAGTGACTTTTACTCCCCCACAAAAATTTTAATTATCTCTGCGCCACACCAAATGACCTGAAACTAGACTCTACAGTGTTTGGGGTTAATAATTACTGACTCATGTCTCATAACTCAGTAGATATCCAGTATCTAATACTGTAACCATATGTGACTGAGCAGGCTAGTTTTGGCTTAGGCAAACACCTCATTTGTGGTACTCTACCAGCAGATCTGTGGAAGCAACACTGATGATGATTATATATCGATTGTCATTTGATACGGACCGTAAAACCATTATGTGAACAGGTTGTAACAGGGCACCACACAAACTGAATGTTACCAGTGTGACGACCCCTCCCTTCCACCAGGGGTCTGTGTCCTGTTTCCAGGTTGTCTTTCAGGACGGTAATTTGCTGCTGATGAGCCACACCTGAGCCTGCTGGAAGTCTCAGCTATAAAGGCTGCCCCTCTTCTTTGGCTGTGGTTCCTCTCTGCGCCTCTCCTTTCTGGCGCCTGTGTTGAGGACCTGGCTGGTTGCTGCCTTGTTTTGATTGTTTGTTTAGTTACATTAAATAAATGTTGATTTATTACTTTTAACTAGTGATGGTGAGATGAAGCCTCATGAGGCATCGAACCACTTCAGCAAATTGGTTCGAGAAAGGGTTCATTTCTCGAAGCTTCATGTGCACACGAAACCACCTACTGGCCAAGTGTATAATCACAGGCAGCTGTATCTGAACCACATAATGTGATGCATTGAATTTTTGTGTCTGTTATGGCTGTTGGGAATGACTATGAATTACAAAAATGTATGACCAAATTTCTGTACATAAATTATCGCATAATAAAATATTTTTTGAATGTATTCTGTGTGTAAATTTTCCCAAAATGGTAGTACCATATGATATGGCAGGTTGTGTAATAATGTTATTATGTCACTTTAGGAAAATGGCATGGGCTTAAGCAGGCAGAGGACAGTGAAAGTGCTTGTGGAACTAGGAAGAGGGGACTGAATATGCTTGTGTAACTTGGACAGTGATGTACAGGACAGGGGACATTTTATTCATTTTTATTCAGAAATAACAGTTTCTCAACGGTTTTTGGTTTTAAACATATAGTTCTTGATAAGCAAACCTAATGTGTCTGAAATAGTTAGATTTAGTTTACCTTATTAGGAGTTATCAAATCAAAGTGTTCCCACACAGGGGGAATCCTCCTCTTCCTAGCTGGCTCCATCTTATCACATATCCTTCTCTCCTAACTCTCCAAACTATCTCTCTCTCTCTAAACTCTCCAAACTATCCAAACTCTCAACTGACCGCAACTCTCCACCAACAACCCACATTTTGAATGGAGCCTGAGGGGTTTATATTGCTGTCAAACCTCCCGGCAAAATCTGTACCACTTCCCGAAGCAGTCACGTGGTACAGCCGGGCAGCGATGCTTCGGACGTCATCATTTTTGGCTCCTCCCCTAAATGAAGCAAGCCTTGATACGCGCTTCGAGGAAACGCCCCCTCCATTACTCGACACGCTTCGAAGCGTCGGCACATCTCGTAACAATACTTTTAACTCGTCTTGTCTCCCTCATGTTCCGACTTTTTTGTTTAGTTTGATTTTATTTTTTGGTTTAGTTTTTGATCGGTTATCCACACTCCAATATAGTAGGTGGCGGTAATGCACCTTTCACTGGATGCCATCTGCCATAAAACAAAAAATAACCAGTTAATCTCGCACACCTGTGCTGTGCGGAAACAGTGGATTGAGACAGCCTTTTGTGGAAAACTCAGCGTTAATTCAGAACATGTCCCACTTGGCAGTCAGTTCAAGCAAGTGTCCTTGTGACGAGCAGCAGCTCAGAGAATGGACAAGACTTTGCTCAACTAACTTTCCATTATTACATCCTGTCCCCACTGCTAATGTGCATAAATTATCTTGTGGACACGTAGCATTAATACTGCCCATTATCGGCGGAATTACGTCCATACTGGATTATCCCGCACCTTGTGATTTATATCCAACGCCGATGTTCAGTGCCAAAACAAGAAGTAGATCAACCTTTTGGTGAGGTAGAAGTTACAGGTGTGGAGGTCTGGCTGGTTGGGTAATGGTCATGTTTTTACAAAACAACCATGTTTAGGGATGCAGCCATCGAGGAGAACCACATCAATCTGGAGGAAGATACACCAACAGTGACATCATTTATCATCAAATGTGTTGATGTGGTGATCACAAAGATAATACATGCATTCCCCAACCTGAACGTCTGGATATGAGATGAGGGCTCAATACAGAGACGAAAAAAGGTGCCTTTTGGTCAGATAACACGGAAGCATATATCATTGCCGGAGCAAGACTGAAAAGCTGGCATCAAGGAGCGAAGGTGCCACGGGAGACTGGAGAGAGCACCACAGCACTAAATATATGTGGCAGAATGTCGCATGCCACTAAAACACGAGCGCCTCCACCATGTGTGAGGCCACATTGCCAGATGAGCTGAACACCTTTTATGCTCGCTTTGATCTCCTCAACAAAGAGTCAGCTGTCAAGTCTGTGTCCAGTCTAAATGACTATCGCCCTGTGGCACTAACCCCCATTCTGATAAAAGTGCTTTTAGAAACTGATTCTCCAGAACCCTCACCAGTTTTCATACAGAGCCACTAGACCCACAGAAGATGCAGTCCTCACTGCTCTTCACTCAGCCCTCACAGACCTTGAAAATAACACCTACATGAAAATTTTATGCGTTGATTTCAGCCCAGCATTCAGAGCAATAACTCAACTGGTTATTGGGCTTCTTCACAAACAGACCCCAGGCAGTTTGGATTGGTAGCAACCCACAGGGCTGTGTGCTTAGCCCCCTCCTGTTCAAGCTGTACACCCACAACTGCTACCCTGACATGAAGAGAACTCCATTGTGAAGTTTGCAGATGACACTACTGATGTCATCTCTCAAAAGATGACTTTACAAAAAAATAGGAGGCAAAGAGACACACCCGTCAACATCAATGGAGCCGAGTCAGAGCAAGTGAACAGTTTTTAAGTTCCTGTGAATTAGCACTACAAACAACCTGTCATGATCATCACACATCTCTATTCAGGTGACAAAAAGCTCAAACGATAGTATTTCTTAAGAAAACATAAAAAGGCTTAAGTTTTTGCTAAATTTTAATAGAAAGCATTCTGAATGGAAACATAACAAAATGACTGTCTCCCATATAGACTGTTCCAAACGGGTAAAATCTATGATGCTTTGTAAGAGTTAGATGAATAGTTCTGACTGAGCAGTCACTGAAAGATACTATAGCGGGAAGGCTTAAACCCTTCTAAAACGAACCCTGTCGCCGGAGACAGAAAGTGGCATGCATAATTCAAATTACCGTAACTCCTCAACCATTCACGCTATCGACGTAATTCCAACGGATTCAGCTTTCCAGTGATATGGTACTGTGCTGCCCTCAGTATATGTGCTGTGATACACCTTGGCAGTTAGACAAACTCCTTCCTGACATCACGACTCTGAAGACAGTGCCCGTTGCCCACAGGTTTATTGACGTAAGAGAGTAAAACTAAAACACACAAGGCATAATGAATACAAATAAAAGTATTTCTCTTTAACTTACACATATACTGATTCTTCAATGAAATACATTGCTTTGTTTTTAATCGCTGCTTTTTATGTATTTACTGCTGATATGAACTTTAACAACAGTGATAGCGGAGTTATTAATGACTCGATGGAGTTTGTGCATAAAACTTCCTAAAACTAAACAGTCACAAAAATAATCATCTGCGATCATAAGTAACAATAAAACAAATCAATACATACCAATGATGTTATCAAAAGGCATAAGATGCAGGCAGACTCAACTGGATTGGAAAACTACCAAACAGCGGCTCTGAGCCACGCTCTTCCTTCACTTCCTGATTATAAGTCACCTGACAAGTTACAGGACATTTCCCGTTTCAAAATAAAACGTACAACATACTGACTTAACAATTGTAACAAAACGGGTACATTACGGTAGTGGAGAAACCAGTGCCGGGATTGGCTGTGGGGGAGGGGTGGAGCAGGAAAAGCAGCAGCTGGGAGGGAGTACAACTTTTGAGTATTGTAGCAGTGTTTTCTTTGTAAATTATATTTTGGTGATGTAAATAATAGTATCATTGTTTGAGTGTTTTTGGCCACCATTCGTCTTTTTCAGTAGTCAAAGAATGGATTGTACATTCCATTCCCACTATTTGTTAAGGACCTAATTATTAAAGTTAGTAAAAGTAAAACAATTTGTACCTAATTTTCCATTTAACAATTTTGTTTACATTTGTCAGTGCTAAACGGCTGTTTTTAGGGATAGGTAAGCTGGGTGGTTCCCTATGATGCTACCAGCTCAAAAGAGGAGGAATGCATCTTTTTAAATTTAATATTCATTTCTATATCTGCAAATGCACACATTAGATGTTGAAAGGAAACCTAGCTGCTCACTCTGCACTAAACACCTGATACTGAGTCTGCAGACAGACTCTGAGGAAGGACACTCTTTTGGGACTGATGCTCGATGTCATGTCATTTTATGTGACCCCACAGTCCATTCGCTCAGACCACTGTGTTCATCATATATGACGAACCAGATTACTCCATTCAAACATCATATGATTCTCATCGGGGTAAAACTTGGATACAGATACTGTGTGCAAACTTCACTGACTAGTTTTGGAGCTACGCACTGAAATTAAAGTAAAGTTATGAACTAGCCAATCCACAGGATTCAGATCAGGACCAATGAAGCCAGGCAGGTCCCTTTGTGCTCCGTCAAAACTGTCTACATAGCATTGTAATCAGAGATGGGCAAAGATACATCAAAATGTATTTTGATACAAAATACCCCTCAAATAAATGTATCAAAATAAAATGTAACAAAATATTTGTATTTAAAATACAGAAAATACTTTTTCTGGATTTTCCGTTTTCTCACGGTTTGGTCTATATAACTTACACAAAGCTCTGGTGAACCCCACAAAAAGGAAGAACAGTCACAGAATGTCAGTGTAACTAAGCAAAGCTATTAAAAGACAACTTGATTGATTATGTATATATATATTTTTTTATTAATGGGACTTAACAGCCCATAAACTTTGGCTTTGGATCAACAAGAACATATTCATCTATGAGGTGGGACCCAAAGAAATAAACTACTGGCAAAAAGACTGCAAAAACAACAGGCAGAAAGGACAATCCATAAGATAAGGGATATGGTTACAAATCAATTACAAATCAGTCTATGAACCCAAGGAGGTTGTCTGAATGTCTGTGGTGAAAAGCCAAAAAATAAAGTGTGATTTTGCAGTACTCTGCCAGGTAGTCAAGCTCCACCTCTTTGAATGGAGGGAGCTGAATTTTTTGCATAATTTCAGGTAGTTTGTCTCTTAAATTGGCCAGCTGATTCAAACTGTCATACATAGAATTCCAACGCATTGGGCATGGTGTTTTCAACTGTTCTTTTGTCACTTCTGACAGGAGCTCTGCCGTCTTGGGTCTTTTTGATGCATTCCACAAAGCTGAGCACTTTCCCATGGCTGTGTGGTTCAGACGGGAGAGTCCATCATCGCCTGCTTCGCATCAGTGGTACACACTAAGCTCAGTGTATGAGTGGCACATCTCACATGAGGTGGTATGATTGCACCTTCAGACACTTCTTCTTCTGAAGCATTGATGGTTACAAAGGATAGTCCATTCTCTTCTGTCATCATTCTCGTCTTCATCTGCAACAACAGATATGTTGAACTCCTTAAAGGCCTTTACAAAATTTGACCCATTGTCAGTCACTGTTGCAATGATGTTTTAGATATAAATAGTCTATTTAAGTGACATTTTGCAGGTGACCCACACATCTAAAGGGCTGCTGTTGGTTAATAATATCTC
>CM051693.1:5383828-5408828 GCA_028022725.1 Lycodopsis pacificus
GAGGAGCTGAAGCAGGAGAGGAAGGCATAGGCGGGTGGGCGGAGCAGGTGGAGGAGGCTGGGATGGAGGAGGAGGAAGCAGGGGAGCCAAAGGCTGCCTCAAGAAGGAAGCAAAAGGCGCAGGGTGTAGGCAGCGAGGCGAAGGCCAGTAAGGTGGGGGGGGGGGGGGACCAGCAGGCGGTGCTGGGGCCGAGGCAGTCGGAGGGCAGCGGCAGCGATGGAGAACTATCAGACAGCAGTGATGCGATGGCTGTCAGCCTCAGTGGCAGCCAGCAGCAGCGGCTATATACACTGCAGAAAAAATCAAGACCTTCCTGCAAAGAACGAAAGGCAGGAAGGGAGTGCAGGTGGGACAATTTTTTCCAGATCTAAGTCTGTTTCACACCTCGGCCAGGCATCATATGAGCCGGAGGGAGGAGTCCGGCCTCACGGACAAGGAGGGGTGGAGGAAGCTTGTGCCCAAAGTCAGAAGGGCAATGAACAAAGAGGATGGCGAAAGATCCAATGTGTGTTCTAATAAATTTATTGGTTTTTATTTCTGTTTTAAATTTCTTACTCACAATGAGCACTTTTAGAGTTGGGAGTTTAAATGTTAATGGAACCAGGGATGTGAGGAAGAGAACATCCATCTATGAATTTAGTAAAATGAAACTTATAGATGTTCTCTTCCTACAGGAGACTCACAGCGACAGCACCAACGAGGCCGATTGGAGGAGGAAGTCCTCCTGAGTCACAACACCAACCTCAGTGCAGGAGTGGGCTTCCTCTTCTCCAGGTCGTTTACCCCGAATTCACTGGAGGTCAAACACATCATCGAGGGGAGGTTGTTTTTAGTTAAAGCACGGTTCGGTTATTCTTGGGTGGGGATTTTAACTGTACGGTGGACGATCTTAAAGACCGTAACCACACAGAGCCACATCCAGCTTCCCAGCATGTCCTGAGGCAGCTGGTCCACTCTCATGGCCTGGTGGACGTGTGGAGGAGGATGCACCCTGACTGCCGACAGTACACATGGTCCCATTTTAGAGAGGGTAGGATCTCCTCAGCCAGGTTAGACCGTTTTTATGTTTTTAAGCATCATTTTAATATTTTTAAAATGTGCAGTATTGTTCCTGCCAGTTTTACTGACCATTCTTTGCTTTTATGTAATGTTTTTATTGGGAATGTTTTACCCAGAAGTGCGTATTGGCATTTTAATTCAGTTTTAACCTTTGATAAGAATTTTAGAGAGGCCCTTAGTTATTTCTGGGGTGTTTTTAGGGTGAGGAAAAGTGATTTTAACAGTCTTAGGCAGCGGTGGGACCGTGGTAAGGTTGAGATTAGGCTCCTTTGCCAGCAGCACACTTTCAACGTCACCCGAGACATCACCCGATCTATGAAGGACCTGGAGACTGATATAGTGGACCTAGAAAGATTAAGCGAGTCCACAGGAGATCGAGGACATAGTGAAGTCCTCAAAGGAAAAACGATGGCTCTGGCCGACCTGTTGGACATTAAAGTTCAGGGTGCACTGGTCAGGTCCCGATTCCAGAGCATCACGGAGATGGATACTCCCTCTGGCTTCTTCTTTGGCCTGGAGAGGAAGAGTGGGCAGGGGAGGGTGATCCACTCACTGTTGGCAGACACGGGACAGCCGGTTGTGGAACCAAGCCAGATTCGGAGGCGAGCTGTGGGCTTTTACTCCTCCCTGTATACAAGTGAGTACAGGGAGGAGGAACCCCTCATAGAGTAGTTCTGTGGGGGGCTACCTCAGGTCTCTGAGGGGACAAACAGGGAGCTTGACAGGCCCATAAGCTTGCCGGAGCTCAGTGCCGCCTTGCAGGGGATGCAGGGGCGGCGTGCTCCCGGCATCGATGGCCTCTCCGTAGAGTTTTTTAAAATGTACTGGGATGTGTTTGCCAGCGACATACTGGACGTTTTTAATGAGAGTCTGGCCTCTGGTTCCATGCCGATGTCCTGCCGGAGAGCGGTAATAACACTGCTGCCGAAAAAGGGGAACCTGCAGGACATCGGGAACTGGCGGCCTGTGTCTCTACTGTGTGTGGATTACAAGCTCCTGTCCAAGCTCTTTGCCTCCAGGCTGAGGGAAGCTATGGAGCAGGTCATCCATCGGGACCAGACCTACTGTGTGCCCGGCAGGTCCATGGTAGACAATGTCTACCTCATTCGGGACGTTTTGGAGGTCTCCAGCTCTTTGGGTATCGACACCGGTCTGATTTCTTTTGATCAGGAAAAGGCTTTTGACCGCGTTGAACACAGCTTCCTCTGGACAGTTATGGGGAAGTTTGGGTTCAGCGCTGGCTTCATAGCTAAGATCAAAGTGTTGTACAATGAGGTTGAGAGTGTGCTGAAGATAAACGGCAGTCTGTGTGCTCCTTTTAGAGTGGGTAGAGGGGTCCGGCAGGGTTGTGCCCTGTCCGGGATGCTCTATGCACTCTCCCTGGAGCCCCTCCTCATCAAGATACGCTCTAGCTTGCAGGGGCTGGTTGTACCTGGTTTTAGTAAGAACATGGTTTTATCTGCGTATGCTGATGATAGTTGTTTTTATTAAGGACCAGAGAGATGCAGACCTTTTAACGAACATTGTGGGGGTTTTTAGCAGGACATCGGCAGCGAGGGTGAACTGGAGGAAAAGCGAGGCCCTCGCTGTCGGTGAATGGCGTGGCGGCCTCCCAGTTCTCCCCCAGAGCCTTGTGTGGAGGAAGGACGGTTTTAAATACCTGGGGATATATCTTGGGCAAGAGAACGTAGTCCAGAAGAACTGGGAGGGCGTCACAGAAAAGATTGAGGGGAAACTTTCCAGGTGGAAGTGGCTGCTCCCTCAGATGTCTTTTAAAAGGTAGGGTACTGGTTTTAAATAATGTCATAGCATCCCAACTGTGGCACCGACTAACCTGCCTAGACCCTCCCTCAGGCTTTTTAGCCGACATACAGAGGAAAATGGTGGATTTTTTTTTGGGAGGGTCTACACTGGGTGCCACAGGGGGTGCTGTTTTTAGCCAGCCGGACGGCCACTTTTAGACTCCAGTTTTTACAGAAATACCTCACAAGTCCGGAAGGTTTAGTATGGCGAGATGTGGCCAGCTGCATCCTTAGGCCTGCAAATAACCTGGGGCTGGATACTGGTCTGTTTTTAATTGATTCTAGTATTTTAAAGTTAAGTGGGTTGCCTCCGTTTTATCAGGGTGTTTTTAAGTCTTGGGCCCTGTTTACTCGGAAGAGGTGCCCACAGTCTAACTCTCTGTACTGGGTGCTGAGAGAACCTTTGATTCACAGGGCCAAGCTGGACATCAGCAGCAGCGTCACCACTGGTCTGACGGGGGCGCTGCTGAGGTCACGAGCCCTGTGCCTGCAGCAGCTGGTGGATGCAGTGGGGCCGACGCTGGGCGATGCCCCCGCCCTGGGCTCTCTACTGGGTCTGCAGTCTGTCCGGGTGGCGAGGAGGCTCCTGGAGCTGTGGAGGCAGAGGCTGAACTGGAAGGAGAGGAGCCTCCTCATGGACTACAGCCGCGGAGTTGAGCCGGACCCTGCAGACCCGTTCCCTGATATCTCCCTGAGCCCGGGGCTAGGGGAACTCACCGGCCCCCTGCTCGCTACGACGTGCCCGGAGACTCTGTGCTCTTGACACAATTAAAATACAGCGTCTTCTTGTCTGCCTTGTGTAATGTCAAACAGGTCTGGACTGTGCAACCGGCGCCCCACTGTGTGGTCAGGCAGACTGGGACAAGGCGGGCCTGGCCCACAGTGGAGGATTTTATACAAGCCTCCCCTGAAGAAACGGACTGCCGACCTCCAGTGGAGGATTTTACACGGTGCTTTTTAATGGAGCAATCAGTGATTTTAATGCATTAGCACTTTAACTGTAAAAATTGATAAATGTGAATAAAGTGCTTTTGAAAAATCTAAATCTCTACCTCTGTCTCTCCACCTCTCTCTCTCCACCTGGCCGTCTCTCTCTCTCTCTGTCCCTGTCTCTCTCTCTGTCCACCTCTCTCTCTCTCTGTGTGTGTCTCTCTGTCTCTCTCTCTGTGTGTGTCTCTCTGTCTCTCTCTCTGTGTGTGTCTCTCTGTCTCTCTCTCTGTGTGTGTCTCTCTCTGTGTCTGTGTGTGTCTCTCTCTGTGTCTGTGTGTGTCTCTCTCTGTGTCTGTGTGTGTCTCTCTCTCTGTGTGTGTCTCTCTCTCTGTGTGTGTCTCTCTCTCTCTGTGTGTGTGTCTCTCTGTGTGTGTGTCTCTCTCTGTGTGTGTGTCTCTCTGTCTCTCTCTCTCCACCTCTCTCTGTCTCTGAGTGGAAGGAGGTGTGCGGAGCTGAAGGAGCGGGGTTTTGAGAGTGACAAATAACGATTTTTCGACATTTTTCTTCACTGGGTAATGTTGGGGATGGTAGTGTAGTGTGGAGGGTTCACGGGGGTTGTGTGCACTTTTAGGGTCTTTGTTTGTGGGTGTTTGTAGCCGATCAGCGCGAGCTAAAGTAGCAACTAAAGTAGCAACTAAGCTAACGTTAGCTGTTGTGGCGTTAGCTAAAGTAGCAAACACACAATTGATAGTCAGCTAAATGATTTTTACTATCAAACACTGTTTTAAAGTGTAAAGAAAACTCTGCTTTAGAACAAATCAGTGGCGGCTGGTGGAAAATTTTCTAGGGAGGGCCATCCTATCAATTTCAGCAAACATCCCAGTATGATTTCATGCAAAAAAAAGTTTGCATCAAACACGCATTATTACTTGGCAGTTAAATATTTAAGATTTATTCCAACATGAAAAAAAGCAGTAAATAACAGTTATATAATATAACATGTTTATTTATTGAGATGCCCCTATGGACCTTGTTATAGGAGGTAAAGATCAGGAGAAGTAAACATGAAGTGCAATTATGAATACTGATGTTAAATTAAACTATGATGAGTTTTCACTGTTAATTTAGGGGGAAAAAAGCCCGGGAGTTACTGTCAGACCGGCCCACTCAATACACGGCGCGCTGCCCACTCAATACACGGCGCGCTGCCCACTCAATACACGGCGCGCTGCCCACTCAATACACGGCATGTATTTCGCCGGTCTACGGCGGCCATTCGCACCTCCGTCGGCCCCGACAGACGCCCGGCACGACCGCAGACCGCGGTTATGGAGAAACGTTTTTAAAAGCACCGTAGTGTCCAGCAGTGCTGTGGCGTCCTCGGATCGCGAGGAGTAGTATAATGTCAGTTTATACTGTTTTCACTGATTATTGACTTTCGGTATTAGAGTAAATTGAACGTGTTCTGTGAAGCATATAATATAGTCCCGTCGGCCTACCGGGGATTCCCCCGGTATCCCCGATGGCCAGTCCGCCCCTGTGGATACGTATGGTATGTCGAAGTAATCAGCGTACTTTTAGGAAGAAAGGAAGTTGATTGACTGACTTGTACGAAGTAGTGAAGCTTCGCATGTAGTCTGCTGTCTGATTGTGAGGTCAGGCTGATCTGATATCAGCTCTTTGGCTGCAGAATCTCCTCAAACTTCTCCTCTCAAACGGGTCTTGGAGGAGTGGTCGCGCTGGCGCGGGCGCCTGTCGAGACTTCTCCTGACGAGAACGCGCAGCTCCGGGGCTTGATCGTTCTGGCCCACAGCTGAATCTATTTGAGGGCGCTGATTGGCTCAATTGTATGTCACTCATTTATATCTTGAATCAGCAATTGGCTAAACGGCTTCATAGACCCGTCTCTTTTGGGCAAAAACGATCAAGCCCCCCTCGCTGCGCGCTCTCAGACGTGTTGTGCACACAGGCAGAGAGCACGAGCAGACGAGCACACAGGGGGAGAGGACGAGCAGGAAAAGCATATATTTTGCGCAGATATCATATTGTACACACATTACTGGGTACATTCCATAGTTAAAAAACACAAATATTGACAATTTGTATAATTTATGATTATTATAATTCTTTTTTTTTTTTCTTCATGTGGCTCATGGTGGGGCAATGCCCCATTGCCCTCTCTTGACCAGCCGCCACGGGAACAAATACATCACACCTATGGTTATAAATTGCCTACTTACCGAAAACAGACCTGTGGACAGACAGCAGTGCACGAACTGTATTGCATCGATTAATCTAAGAGTTGATTATTGCTGTGTACATAGATAAATTAATATTAAACAGCATATAGTCAACTACTGATGCTAACGCACTCCCATCGGCCCAGATTAATTAATGAATGTATTAATTTCTTGCATACGGTCATTATATTGCCTTCACTTTTATTTTGAAATATTCTTTTTCGGGTTACCTGCTGTGCTCTGTGTCTCGTTTTAAAGGAAAAACAGTGATTTGCAAAAACGAAAAATGAGAATACCATGGTATTTCCGTATTTTCGACTGAACGGTAAAACAGATGACTAAAACGTACACAGACCTTATTCGACTTTGGTTCTTGGTTTTTTGAGTTCAGAACGAAAAATGGAAATACGAACGCTCATTTCCGTTTTCCCGTTATTGGTTTGAAACGAAAAACGAGAATACCATGGTATTTCCGTATTTTGGTTTTTCTGAATTAACGGTAAAACAGATTACCAAAAACGTACACGGACCCGAGTCCCTTCCACCAGGGATGCACGGAGAGACGCAAGGAAACAGGAAACGAGGAAATAGGTTTTAAGATACATGAGACGTCCTTTACTCTGTATCGTCACGTGAAGCAATGTCTGTTTCTGCTGACATAGGATCAGCTGATCACAGCATCCATGCATCCCTGGTGGGAGGAACTAAGACGCAAGGAAAGGACACAAGTGAGGGAAACGGGGATGCAATTAAGAGACTTGGGACGTGCCCATAGAGCAGGGGTGTCAAACTCATTTTAGCTCAGGGGCCACATGGAGGAAAATCTATTGTCAAGTGGGCCGGGCCGGTAAAATCATGGCATAATAACTTAAAAATAACGACAACTTCAGATTGTTTTCTTTGTTTTACTTTGGTCCAAAATAGTACAAGCACATTCTGAAAATGTACACATCACAAATAATCCTCTTGACAAAACACTTCAAGCTGGTTGAAAATTCTGAGGAAAGAATTGGTTCAATTTCAAGAACACAATGCCTCAGCGATTGGAACTTAGACTTAGTCTCAGTGTATCTACAAAGCAATTAAACTTTAAGTCACAGCCTATCTGGGATTTAACTAAATAAAACTCTTCTAGGTATCAAATACCTCATTTGTCATTTCCACATATTAATCCTGTGCAAACTCGACAAACTATACAAACTGAGGTAGAAACTACTTAAGAGGGTTGAGTCACTCCCTGCCTTGTAGGCTAAACTATTTATTGATAGAAAAATAAAAGCTGTGCAATGCATGAACAATTTCAACAAACCAAACTTTTGAACTGAAGTGACTGACATTACAGTAAATCACACACTGTTCACTTTCTTTAAATTTCCACAGAAGACAATCATTTTCACAGAACTATATCAGGGTGCAGTGTCTCATGCAGCATTTTAAGTGGGGTTACGCATTGTTTATTTCACTCCTGAAACCTGGCATCTTTTAGCTTTCACAAGTGCATCAATATCAGGCGTCACATCTTGAGTGGCAGCCACTTTCAGGATGTTGTTCAAGTGCTTGTGCGTGAGCCTTGAGCGCAGCTTTCTTTTAGTGATGCTCATTACAGAGAAAACTTGCTCACAAAGATATGTGGTTCCAAACATGCACAACACTTTTGCAGCAAGGGCTGTCAAATTGGGGTAATGTGGCAAGAGATACTGATAAAATGTGTCCAAGCCAGCGGCGGCAAATTTGCCCTTCAAATCTGAGTCACACTGCAAGTCTATTATTTCAAGTTGGATGTTGACTGGCAGATCAGAGGCATTCGTGGTGAATGGCGAGCAAACAACTTTGAAGTCTTTCTCCAGTTCACCAAAAATCTGAAAGCGTTGCTCAAACTCCCGCAATAGTCCCGACATTTTATCTTTAAACCGCTTCATGTCTGCGGCATGTTGGGTCGCGCACACATCTTTCAGACAAGGAAAGTGAGCTGCATCACCACCTGCGAGTTGCGTCTCCCACAATGACAGCTTCAACTTGAACGCACATATGCTGTCATAATACTGCGTGACAACTTTGTTGCGCCCTTGCAGCACTTTGTTCAAGTTATTCAAGTGCTCTGTAACATCCACCATAAATGCAAGGTCCTGCATCCATTCTGTGGACTGAAATTCTAACACTGGTTTACCCATTTTTCCATGAACTGTTCAATTTCCTCTCGTAATTCAAAGAAACGCCTTAGCACAGCACCTCGGCTTAACCATCTTACCTCGGTGTGGTATGGCAGCCCATAGTTGTGGTCTTTCTCTCTGAGAAGGCTGTCAAACTGACAGTGATTCAGGCCTCTGGATCGGATGAAATTAACAGTTTGGATGACCACCTTCATGACGTTATCCATCTTTAATGACTTGCAGCACAAAGCCTCCTGATGCAAAATGCAGTGAAAAGTCCAAAAATCACGTCCTACATTTGCAGTCTGCACTTTCTCTCTGCACTTTGTCACAACACCTGCTTTTTTCCCGATCATTGAGGGCGCACCATCTGTAGCCAGGCTGACAGCACGGGACCAGTCCACTCCAACCCTGTCCAGGGCGCCGACGAGTGCGGTGAAAATATCAGCTGCTGTTGTAGTATCCGTCATTGGCACCAACTCCACGAACTCCTCGGTGACAGTCAAAGTGTCAACTCTGCGGATGAATATGGCCAGTTGCGCAACATCTGTAATGTCCGTGCTTTCGTCAATTGCAACTGAAAACGCAATAAATTACTTTACTTTGCGCTTCAATTGGCTGTCCAAATCCACCGAAAGATTGCTGTTTCTTCAGACCCGCCAACAATTCATTCACCTTCTCTCTTCTCTGTTGTCCTTGAAAGTTGTTGTATTTGTCGGCCTGAAGACTCTCATAGTGGCGACGAACGTTATATTCTTTCATCACTGAAACCTGATGTAAACACACCAAACACACAGCTTTCCCATTAAATTCCGTGAATAAATAGGAGGATGACCATTTTTCTTGGAACAGTCTGCACTCTGCGTCCACTTTTCTCTTTTTTGACAGAGACATTTTGGGGCAATGAGGGTGTCAAAGCACGTAATCGTAATGGTTAAATCGGGCAAGCAGAATGACAAGCTAGTTCCGGACTAGCTGTAGCCTTCTTGCTCAGCCCCGGTATAAACAGTTTGCTTGCTTAACAGAATTGCTATTGCGACATCCAGTAGACACATTTAGAAGAGCAGTTTCTTTCATTGAAAAATTGCAGCTCATTTTTATGCTTCGCAAAATCATCTCGCGGGCCGGATTAAACCCGTTGGCGGGCCTGATCCGGCCCGCGGGCCGTACGAATGACACCCCTGCCATAGAGCTCGGTGAGACAGGAATTATTAATAGATACATAAATGAACGGTAAATAAAAATATCTCAATAAGATACAATTCACACACTCAACAGGACCGTTAAATAACAAAAACAATTTAAATATTACAAATTGTAAATCACAAACGCACAGTGATGTCACGTTATATCTGTAAGCCGTTGAGATTTGCCGTTAACTGTCAGATGGAGAAAGGGCAAGCTCAAATCGTGGTAGCGGCAGCTAGTAGAGGCACTTCCTGTTGCAAGCCCAGCTGAGCCTGCAACAGGAAGTGCCTCTACTAGCTGCCGCTGCCGCTGCCACGATTTGAGCCAGCTCCTACTGGTCAGATGACGAAGAAGCGGAGTGAGAAGTGGGTGACTATAGTTTAAAACACACATTATCATTCTGTCAATTAATCCATCAATCAAAACTTTATTTCAGACTCAGCAGACATTGTCCCGTAGTGTTGTACCGGCAAGAATAGCATGTATTTACCCTGAAAACTTTAATAAATCGAAGGTTTTAGTCGCTTTTAGCTTAGTTAGCTAACGTTAACCAATTCATATTATCGTTTTTGTCATCTCACCAGAAATGGAAGAAATAAACACAACAAAGAAGACACACGTTATGGCAAAGTAAGTTATGAAAATGATTTGATTATAATGGACACATTTTTTGTTCTGGTCTCGTTCAGGCACCTTGAGTACAAGAGGAGATGGGCCGCCCACCCTGTCCCGGGGGAGGACAAGTCAATTCAGTGGACGGCACCCGAAGCCGGTAAATCAACAGAAACCCACTGTACCATCTCAAATGATCGGTCTAATGACAACAATGTTTGTTCAAGGCAAAACTGTGTTTGTGTTCCGACCAGCCTCATATCCGAAGAAGACCCACCCTGGTGCAAAGTGAGTTAGTCATGAAAATAAACAGTTCTGAATTAAATTCATATTACATTACAGTAATTTAGCAGACTTACAATAAGTATATTCAACATGAGTATTCAAGAGAAGTAGTCACAAGAGCATCTCCTTTTTTAAACATCTAAGAGCATAAGCCAGAGCAATAGTACAGAAACAAACTAATATGAATACAAAAACTGTATATTCATGTAATATTGGTTGTTGGAGCCATAATGTAGTTTTGTTGGTTTATTTTGTCTTTGAGGGAAATGCATGCAATTCTGACATTGAACAGTGGGTGGCACATTAAGTTAAATGTGCATATATGTAAGTGCCTGGTGATGAGGACCAGGTGTGTGTGTGCGGATGGGAAGCTCACAGTTTTTGACCGTGTTAACGTGTTATCGCGTCAACGTGTTATCGTGTCGTGTCCAAGTCACGTATCCTATATTCTGTTACGGTGCCAATAGGTGTTTAAATAAAAAGGATCAAGGATCGAAAGAAAGACAGCGCATTGGACATTGGAATATTTGTGGAACACGTGTCCGAACAAATTCACCCGTTCGCCCCCACCGTGGCTTTAATATATAAAAAAGGGGATATTGTTAAAGTCACTACATTGGTGTTATATGACTAATTAGCATTCTCGTGTCTTTCAGGCACCGTGAGTACCAGAAGGAATGGGCCGCCCACCCTGTCCCGGGGGAGGACAAGTCAATTCAGTGGACGGCACCCGAAGCCGTTAATCAACAGAAACCCACTGTACCATCTCAAATGATCGGTCTAATGACAACAATGTTTGTTCAAGGCAAAACTGTGTTTGTGTTCCGACCAGCCTCATATCCGAAGAAGACCCACCCTGGTGCAAAGTGAGTTATAGTCATGAAAATAAACAGTTCTGAATTAAATTCATATTACATTACAGTAATTTAGCAGACTTACAATAAGTCTATTCAACATGAGTATTCAAGAGAAGTAGTCACAAGAAGTCATAAGTTATAGTCATGAAAAATAACTCAAAATCAAAGCTTCTGAATTAGATTGATGTTAGTGTTGTATGACTATTTTGTGTTCTCGTCTCTTGCAGGCACCAGGAGTAGGTATGAAAAGGTTCCTGAAGGTCCCTGATGGTTCCCCACCAGCCAGGACACCGGGACACTTCTCATTTTCTTTTTGATTGTTTTTTGTTTTAATAAAGTTCTATGAGTGAAACTACGTCTGTGTTTCTGGATGCAACATACTTTTTGTTTAAAAAAAACATACTATGTGCACTTAAATGAGGGCTAACGACGTCATGGTATTCACACTTCTCGTGCATTTTCACAGCTGGAAGGCGTAACTTGCACTGTATGATGTTGTTCCCCTTAACATACTAAATAATACAAAATGTATTCCCATAGTTAAATGCAGTTTCTTGACTAACATCAGAGGCTATTATCAGACCTGCGTTGTTAAGATATTAAGATATTTTGCTGCATGCATTGGCAACTCATTTCATAAATAAAATGAATAGTTTCAGTAGAAAACCACTATATACACAGTATGATCAGGGGTACTGAAAATGGTGTTGATGTTGGGAGCCCACTTCAGGTCCTGGGAGATTGTGGATCCCAGAAACTTGAAGGTCTCCACAGCGGACAGTGTTGTTGAGTATGGTGAGGGGGGGGCAGTGTTGGGGGGGGGGGGGGGGGCTCCTCCTGAAGTCCAGTCATCTCCACAGTTTTGAGCCAGTTAAGCTCCAGGTTGTTCTGACCACACCAGAGGACCAGCTGTTCAACCTCCCGTCTGTACGCAGACACATCACCGTCTCTGATGAGGCCGATGAGTCGTCTGCAAACTTCAGGAGTATAACAGACGGGTCCTCTGAGGTGCAGTCGTTTGTGTGGAGGGAGAAGAGCAGTGGGGAGAGCACACACCCCTGGGGGGGGGCGCCAGTGCTGATAGTCAGAGTACTGGATGTGATTTTTCCCAGCCTCACCTGCTGCATCCTGTCAGTCAGGAAGTTTGTGATCCACTGACAGGTGGAGGCTGGCACAGTGAGCTGGGAGAGTTTGGGTTTGAGTATTGCTGGGATGATGGTGTTAAACGCTGAGCTGAAGTCCACAAACAGAACCCTTGCATATGTCCTTGGGGAGTCGAGGTGTTGCAGCATGTAGTGCAGTCCCATACTGACTGCATCATCCACCGACCACGAGTGATTTACAGCATTAGTACTGAACAGAACCGGGGCATCTTCGTTTTACTTTAGCTCTCTTTAATAATGCCTCCTTTTGCGAACCTCTTTAAACTCCCAAAATAGATTTCCATAAAGACTCATGTCACAGTTTCCTCAAACCATGAGGAGTGGTACTCAAGTCAGAAATGATATCCTTGATATTGTGTATTGCAATAACATCAACATGAATAATATGGGACAGACAGCATTTAAAGTAATATACCAAATGAAAGAGAGGCTACATATTTATGGAATACATGTTATAATAAGTTTCGCCTTCAAGATAAACACATAAAACACTCCCTGCAGAACTTGCTGAAACTGAGTGCCAGAATGTCAATCAGGGACTGAAGTACGACGTCGCACAGCGTGCCGCCAAAACCAAGACGTGTGCGATTTCTTCAGGGTTTATTTTCAGAGAAAGCTGCAGATGGTGTTCAAAACTTTACATGTTAAAGATGGCACAGAGTGGGATTGTAATGGAATGCTCACGTCTGCTTACCCACACATGGAACTGGTGCACTATTCACTGTTGTGAATAGTACAGGCTGGAGAGTGATATGTATGATGGTTTAGAACTTTCTCTAGTTTTTGGTAATAATTTGAGATCTAATGAAACAGAATTGCAAACAAAAAAAATGTAAAAAGTCAGTTTAATGTGCTTATCAAAAAGGTAATCCAAACCATGATACAAATAAAAGCAGTAATGTGATTAACTGCGTGTGAAATGTGGTACCTTCATAAATTGTATTTAAAAAAAAAAAAAAAAAGAAAAAAAATACACTACTGCTTCAGATTGCCAGGTTGTGAAAATAATGGATACTATAATAATGGTAATAAAGAATAAATTGTTTATGGAGTAATTAACAAATGATCACATTCTAAGAAGCCATCAGCAAAAGTAAGTCATCTGACTAAAGTGTTTTAGTAATTGATAACATATGCAGCTATTGAGGATGAAACTGTTTAGGACATATTTGTGAAAACAATGTTAAAGCTTAAAACAATTTAGCATGTTAGCAGTTGAAAGACAATGAGACCCATCATTGCTTAAGACGTGCGGTCAACTTCCATGGTGCACTATCGACTGGAATGTGTCATAATGTATACTCTAAAAAAGGTTTATAAAGCCGTTTGCCTCCTTTTCAGCGATCACTCATAGTGACTCTAGCCATCTGTCCTTTACAACATTCAACAATTGGGGGAAATCGATCAAGCTATTATGTTTGTGAAAGCTAGCAAGCTTTAAAACACTAGCAGTGGTTCCCACTAGAACTTACTCATCGTTAACATTAACCAAACAGCCGCTAAACCATTAACAGCTCTTGCACACTGCATCGTAACATAATTATGGCCAGCCAGCCAGCCAGCCAGCCACTCTGCAAAAAAGAACATCGCTACGCCAACGTGGAGAGGATCACCATGCAAATCCTACATAGCAGCCGGTGTCAGTGTTAATTTAACAGCCTGACCCTAACTCAGCAGCCAAATGTATCAAAGACAGAAATTACCGTAGATGCACATTTTCCAACATTTGAGAGGTAGAAAATAAATTACCCAGTGAGCACGTTAATGTATTTCAACGTTGATTTCTAGTTGAACACTGGGTAATATTCAGGCTAATTGTCTAAGACCTATTTACGTTTATTTTAAGTACTTGCACTACTGGATTCCAATAATGCAAACCAAAATGATCACCATTAGTATCAATTAATACTGCTCACGATGTGAGCTAGGCTACTGGCTTATAGCATTAGCATGATAGCTTGTAGCATACTGCAGCACGGACCAACAGTAAAATTGGGTTCATAGGCTTCACTCTGAAATACACGACAGAAAGCAAGTGGGGCTGTATACTGTCGGGATAAAGACGAAGTGAGTAAAACAAAGTGATACACAAACAAGAAGAGAGGAGACAGACTGACTGGGGCATCAGGAGGGTGATCCAAACTGTAGGCACAGGAAGACAAGGTGAGGAAAATGGAAAAACACGATTTAACCCTTCTGTTGTCCTCGGGTCAAAATGACCCGCCACGGTGTTAAAAACCCCCAAAACGATATTTTTTTAACTTCAAATTTTATGACTTTTCCTAGATTGGCACCAACAGTAGAAAAAGTGAAATGTTGCTTTTATTCACATTTCCATGTAAGCTGTACATGGAAATGTAAGCTGTCTTAGCCGGCTAATCTTAGCCGGCTAATCTTAGCCGGCGTATACAGGTCCCGAGGTGAGGCTGCAGCTGGTCTATGGGATGCAGAGAGTGGAAGGGCAATTTTCCGAGCCACAATGCCACTCAAAGTCTTTCACACCTACTCAAGACTGCTACGATTTGATGACCGTGAGTCAAGACCAGCAAGACGTGTGACAGACAAACTTGCAGCCATAAGAGCGGTCTGGGACAAGTGGGTGGAGCGGCTGCCCTACCTCTACAATCCAGGGCCTGACGTAACAGTGGATGAGCAACTGGTTCCATTTAGAGGTAATCTATTTTCATATTTGTAATAAAAGTGATTTTCACTATTGATTTGTTTGACTGTTTTCTGTGACACTGATACTAATCACTGATGCTCATGTCTTCTGTCCAAAGGTCGTTGTCCTTTCCAGCAGTATATGCCCAGCAAGCCAGCAAAATATGGGATCAAGTCATGGGTGGCTTGCGATGCCAAATCAAGCTATGCTTGGAAAATGCAAGTCTATACCGGGAAGCCGACCAGTGGATGCCCAGAGAAGAACCAGGGGATGAGAGTAGTGCTTGATGTGACAGAGGGACTGAGGGGTCACAATTTCGTCACCTCTTATGAACTCGGACAGCAGCTCCTGAAGAGGAAGATCACCATGGTTGGTACAGTTCGAAAGAACAAGCCTGAGCTCCCACCTGCACTGCTTGCGTCAAAGGAGAGAGAGGTCTTCTCATCAAAGTTTGCCTTCACGCCCACCACCACTCTAGTTTCTTACCTCCCAAAGAAAAACAAGAATGTAGTTCTTCTGAGCACACTGCACACAGATGGTGACATTAGCGATCGTGAGGACAGGAAGCCAGTCATCATCCTTGACTACAACCGCAACAAAGGAGGTGTGGACAACCTAGATAAGGTGGTTGGAACATACAGCTGCAGAAGGATGACTGCCCGCTGGCCCCTGGTCATCTTCCACAACATCATTGATGTTTCCTCCTACAATGCCTTTGTGATTTGGAGAGAGATCAACCCGACCTGGATGTCTCGTAAGCAGAACAAGAGGACGGTGTCCCTGGAGCAGCTAGGAAAGGCACTTGTAATTCCACTCATTGAAAGAAGGAAGCATGTCCCCCGCACAGAAGCCTCAGCAGCAGTTGTGAAAGCTATTCAGAGTGCAGGAGCTCCTGATCAACCTGAGGATCCAGCTACCACAGCCACTTCCCCAGCTAGGGCAAGTAAGAGGAAGAGATGTCAGTTCTGCCCTCAAAAGAAGGACTGTAAAACACATACTGTGTGCTGCAGGTGTAAGAAATATATCTGCAAAGGCTGTGCACTTGCATACTGCCCTACATGTGCTAATTAGTTGACTGGGTTATGTTATTTTTGTACATTGTCTTAAATAGTTCACTGGAGAAAAAAAAAAAAAAGAAAGAAACTGAGTCATTGGGATGAATAAAAATGCATTCAAAACTCCTTTTTGCACATTTTTTTTTCTTTTCTTAAGTTATAGAAATACAAATGAAGAGGGAAAACTCAGGTATTCACACATTTTGTGGAGTCGTTTCTTCAAGCAAGATGAAATTTGGTGTTTAAATTCAATTAAGCTGCTTATATTGGGGGTTTAGTGAAGACGGGTCATTTTGACCCGGAGGACACGGGGTGTATACAGAAAATGAGGACAACAGAGCAGCCAAGAACACGCAAACTACCACTGAGGTTGAAACAATGATCTGGCGACGAGCGGACTTGGAACAGGGGTAGATATACTGTTGGGTGACGAGTAGATGGAAAGCAGCTGGGTTGACTGGGCAGGTGAGGTGAATGAATGTAATCAGGAGGGAGCCGGGAGGAGACCAGGGTGGAGCCACGCCCAAAGCAAACACAGAGACACAGGCGGCAAAGCCTAATCGTGACACACTGTTCATGTTATATATAAATTGCTGCTTAATTAAATACAAATTAATTGTTGCCTATGTCACATGTTTTTTTCAGTAAACTGTTAATGTGTTAGTATTACTACATATGTAAATAGATACATATTTTACAGTGAGCACTTCTACGTTTAAAAGACGTTCAAAAGTGGTTCAAAGTAAAAGTTTTTTCACAGACTCTTTGAAAACGTTGATTCAACGTCCACGTTGACAACATTTTTCACCGGGATTTGCCTCTAAAATGGCGATATACTAATATTAACACAATGTGGAGGATGAAAATATTCACGATAGCAAATCCCGGTGAAATATGATCTAAATGTGATTGCTCAAACAATGTCTTCAAAAACGTTCACTTTGGAACCAAGTTTGAACGTCTTTTCACCGGTGACCATAGTCATTTTTGAAATGTCTTTTCAATGAATAGACGTTCACTGGGTACATTTAAATCCCTGATCCCACCACTTAATAACAAAGACAAACCTGTTTACCCATTAGATGTTAACCTACAGGTCTTTAAAGTCATTAACACTGTTGAAGAAGAGGGTCCTAACTGAATGTGACGCGAGCGAGCGTCTGTGACAAAATCTGTTTGATTGCATTGTTATCTATTTGAATGTCCTTACTGGCCGCAAGCAATGCCAGACACTGCCTCGGCTAGGGCTGGGTATCAATTTAAATATGACAATGCCAGTATCAATATCAGTACCCTACCCTTAAAGTGATACCGATTCCAATACCCATCATGTGAATGAAAGCTGTGTATGTGTGTCCCACTGGCTAAATAATCTCGAAATACACAGCGCAGTTACCCCTGATAACAACGTCCCCCGACCCACTGGACTGCTTTGTTGTGGAAGAGTAATGTCCACCTTTGGGTTCACCCCCAGGTTAAAACTGGTATCTTTGTCAGCACTGTTGCTGTTGTTAGCACTGGTCGTGCTGGCGTTAGCTGTGCAGGCAGGCAATCTAGGCTGGGTTATGACTTTGTTGGAAGTGGGCCAATGCCACGTCACATGAATTGAAAAACTCTTGCGATGATGATTGACTGCAAGCAAAAATATATTCAAGTAGTGATTTTTTAGATCTGGGCACGGAAAGCTATCTTTTGAATACTAGTATTTAATACAGAAAAGCAATATGACACTATGAAGGAGTTGTAACAGTGCGTTTATAAGTATGCTCATTCCGACTAGAGCAGGGATTCTTGACCTTTTTGACCTCGGGGCCCAACTTTTCAAGCACAAAGTGGCCCGGGGCCCATTCAAATATTAACACTTTATTAGTTTAACTAATTGAGCTCACTCTTGGTTTGATTTGTATTCAATGACTATATTAAATCCACTTACAGTTTAACAAGCAAAACCCTTGTCAAATAAATTAGATGATACAATGTGATGATCACAAAGACATTTATTCATCATGTGTATGTAAACCTGCATACACAACAAGAAGCCCAACAGGCTAACAATTCATGGAACAAATCAAGCTAATACAAGAACAAATTTAAAGGCTCAAGTCAGGCTTATGGATAACTACTTAGTTGTGGCCACACTGGAGAATCCTGATTCACACAGGTATGTGGTCGTGAATGGGAGAAGGTGTTTCACAGCACTCAGTGCTAGACATGGGTACTCCTTTGAGACAGCAATCCAGAAGGAGCCCAGGTCCAGTTTGCCCCACTGCAACTTTAAAGTGCTGTCGGTGGAAACTTCCAGAAGGTGGGATTCCAGATGTGAGGGCAAAGCAACATCTTCTTCAGTGGGATCCACAGAAAATGGGTCCAAAATCCACATGTGTCCGCCTCTGGGATCCTCAGGAAAGTAGTCATCGAATTTCTCTGCCAGTTGTGAGAGGTGCTGAGAGACTGAGTCACTGATCTGCACCTGAGGAGAGTTTTCCAAAATGTCAGACAAAAGTGGAAACATGTCCATCCTCTGGGCCCTTTTTGTCCACAAAGCAAGTTTTTTTTGGAAAGCTTGAACTTTCTCTGCAACAACAAATATGTTGGTATTTCTCCCTTGAAGTGAGATGTTCAGCTCGTTCAGCAGTGAAAAAATGTCACAGAGGTAGGCAAGTTTAGCTGTGAACTTTGTGTCAGCATAGTAATGTGCCAGAGGAGATTTTTTCTCAGTCAGAAAAGAGAAGACCTCATTCCTCAGCTCAAACAAACGACTGAGGACCAGTCCTCTTGAGAGCCATCTCACCTCACTGTGATAGAGCAGCTGGACATGATCTGCTTCCATGTCCTCACAAAGCTTGGCAAAACATCTGGAGTTCACAGCTCTACTTTTAATGAAGTTGATGGTTTTCACACTCACATCCATCACCTCATGGAACTCTGGGGACATATTTTTAGCTGCAAGGCTTTCACGGTGGAGAAAGCAGTGGGTCCATTTAGCTTCTGGTGCACAATCAAGTATCTGCTTGACGACGCCGTTATGCCTGCCGGTCATTGACGCTGCACCATCACTGCACACCCCAACACAGTTCTGCCAGTCCAGGCCGTTCTCAGTGAAGTAGTTATCCATGCAGCCGAAACATTCCTGAGCCGTAGCTCGTGTTGATAGCTCTCCACAATGTCTTCGTGCAAACTACTGTCCCAGCGATAGCGAACAAAAACCAGCAGCAGTGCGGCATTCGTGACATCAGTGGACTCGTCTAGTTGCAAAGAGTAAAATGGGCTACTTTTTATTCTTTCCAGAAGCTGAAGCTGTATGTCTGAGGCCATGTCCGCGATACGGTGACTCACGGTGACTCACGGTGTCGTTTGAGAGTGGGATAGTCAGCAGCTTCTTTGCAGCAGCCTCCCCAATCATCTCACGGCACATATCCACAGCGGCAGGCAGAACCAACTCCTCCGCTGTGAATGGTTTCTTACTTTGTGCCACACGTCTGGCTACGAGATAGCTGGCTTTCAAAGCACATTTTGAGTTACCAGTCAGTGACACGACAGACCGTTTCTGCATTTGTAGCCCATTTTCCTTTCTCTTGAAAAATTCCACCGGCTTTCCCACGAGCGTTTGATGTTTCGTCGCTACGTGTCGCTTTAGTTTCGAAGGCTTCAGTGCTTCGTTTGACAGCATTAGCCCACATTCCACACACTGAGCCCTCGGCTCTGCCTCGTTGCCTCCGTTCACAAAGCCGTACTTAATAAAGTCAGGATTGAACTTGCGCACACATTTAGACTTTTGGGGGGGTATGGCACCACTGTCATCTTCATTTTTTCTTTTTAAAAACGTATCCATAACTTTCGCTACAGGCTAGCGGCTAGCTGAGTGTCTTCTTCTGCTTAGTGTAGCTTGTTAAACAACTGACTGACGCATTACCGCCACCAGGTGGTGGGAAGCTATATCGTAACTGAGCGTCTCATGGATAACAGTGATATCTCTGGTGTCTTCAATTGATAACCTATGCGGCCCCGCGGCCCTCGCGGCCCACAGGTGCAAAACTGAAAGTTTTTTGCAGCCCTCTAGGTGGCGCTCGCGGCCCACCACTGGGCCGCGGCCCACTGGTTAAGAATCACTGGACGACAGGATATCCTTGATTCAGCACCATGGACAGTGACAGACAGTCGTGATTCAGCACAATGGACAGTGACAGACAGTCGTGATTCAGCACCATGGACAGTGACACAATCCTTGATTCAGCACCATGGACAGTGGCACATGATCCTTGATTCAGCCCCATGGACAGTGACACACGATTCGTGATTCAGCACCATGGACAGTGACACACGATTCGTGATTCAGCACCATGGACTGACTCGCGATCGTGATTCAGCACCATGGACAGTGACACACGACCCTTGATTCAGCAGTAGAGGGCAAATGCATAATATTATGTTCAGCAAAACATATCCACTTGATGCATCAGGTGAGTGTTTTGAGAAAGGACGCCTTGTAAACTCCTATGGGCCTGATTTGAACACAATAGGCAAAGGTTTTGCTCAAGCTGAATCTGCAATTGGGCGACTGCTACCATCATAACTCCATCTGATCATCCACAACATGACTCAAATATCAAAACATGATCAATACTAAAGCAGCACCGAAAGTAACAACCCAGTCATTACTTGAAACTGAAAAATGTCCTGTTCATCTTCAAAAGACAATTCTAATAGAATGTAAAGAAGTTACATTGTATTAGAATGTAACGTCTTTACATTCTATTATAATGTAAAGAAGCTACAGTGTATAGAATGATTCTATTGAAGTTATTCCTTTTTTAAATGTTTTAGACGAGTCACTAATCTCTTTAAAGGAGTGATTATAGCTGATTTAACTTACAGACAAGAGATTGATCTTCTCATGTCACTCTCTTTATACAATGATATAAATTCATCCCAGTTTTATTGATATCTTACGAAAAGTTACTCCTCATTTTTCCTGCAAAAGTCCAGCAACATGAGTCTGTTTTCGCTTGTTACATGCATACTGTATTTTTCAAAATAAACTTCCATCTTCACAACTAAGGTTTAGGCGATGAAACTACTTAGTTAGGTTTAGGCAAAGATCATGGTTTGCGACCCATCCACCTCTCCTCATCCCACCCGTCCTGTGTGGAATTCTACTAATGTAGTCGCTCGCTAGCTATAGCATGTAGCATCCTGGGCATCACTGGGAATCAAAATACCGCGGCTTTGAGAGCACTTGTTTGCAATTGCGCATTAACGTGATTAACCAATGATTTAACTTGCTGCTAGGACCACTGATTCAACAAACCTGCTTGCTTGCAGTCTGTGTTCCACCACAGTCCCCGACGCTGCTCTCATGATTAATTTTGTTTCTAAAGATAGATTTGATTTTGTAGCGAGTAACGAAGGTTTCAGGGGAAATGTATCGGAGTAAAAGTATCACTTTTCTTTGCAAAATGTAGTGAAGTAAAAGTAAAAGTCAACAGAAATATAAATAGTAAAGTAAAGTACAGATATCCAAAAAAACAACTTAAGTACAGTAACAAAGTATTTCTACTTCGTTACTATACACCACTGCATATACATATATACACACATACATATGTGTGTAAATAAATAAAGATATATATATATATATATATATATATATATATATATATAGAAACAATTTAATAAAATAGAAAATAATAAATAATAATACATTTTTTTCTCAAATTCTATTCATTAATCTGGTTGACTCTAAATATTCCAGAAAAGGTTTCCAACATTTGTCACGAAAGCTTTCCTCTCCAATCTCTCTTAGACCTTTTTTCAAAACTTCTCTCGCTGACTCGTACCTCTGACAGGACAATAAAACATGGTCCACGGTTTCTTCTTCTCCACAAAATTTACACTTTCCATTATTATGCTTTCTAATAACAGAGGGAACTGTTCAGACCAGTATGGCCATTCCTTAGTCTTGTCATAAACATCTCCTCTTTTCTAGTTTGTCCACTAGATCCTGCTCCCAACCAATGGTTTATTTTTAAACAGATATCTTCCTTTACTCCCTTTATTACATTTGTTCTGACATATCTTTTTGATTTGTCCCTTAATCACCACTTTAGCTTCTGACTTACTTATATTTACATTAACTTTATTTTTCCCACTCTTCAAAGCCCCTTTTGCTGCTTTATCCGCCTTCTCATTGCCATCGACTCCAACATGGACCCACACAAAGTTAATTGATTGAGTTCAGTCTATTGGTCCGGCCCTCCACAACAGTCCTTGTTTCTCATGTGGCCCCTTGGGGAAAACAATTGCCCACCCCTGTGCTAAAGGGTGCCTCAGTGCATATCTATCAGACACCAAGGGCTACTGACCAAGCCTTTAATTGCTAATATAGGAGTAAGAATGGGTTGACCAGACCAGGCTTTTAACTAATCTATAAAGCATCAGTATCAATCATTTATTAATCATCAATCAAACAATTAGTTCCAACCTATAAACACTTTGGAAAGGTTGATCTATCAGAAGTGGTGCCAAAGTTATAAAAAAGTTTAATATAATATTACATAATTTTTTATGTCAAGATTTCCGAAGACAATTCCTCAAGAGTGAAAAAAGAGAGATTTATCAGCTGCATAACTGAGAAGAAGAATGAGTTATGGCTGGTAATGCATCAGATGTCTCATGATAAACCACATGAATGTCAAGCAACAACCTTTATTGTTAAAAATCTGACGCTGGATCATGTTAACGTTGTGATTACAAGGGGGGGAAAGAACACAACTTGACTTTGCTTGTATTGTGGGACCAAAAGAAAGTATTGAAATAAAAGATTTGAAGTTCCGTCCTCCTACGTGTTGTGATGAATGGGAGCTAGATAGCTAAAGCTGAGGTCATCCATCATGAGCTGTCGTGTTAATTAATGTTGTAGGAGGGGAGCCGAGGAGGCCTGTTCCACATCAGCAAAAAGAAAAGCTACTGCTTTTCTTTCAGCTCTTAGAAGGACTGCAGATTTAAAATGTAGCTCTTTGCTATGAGAATCACTCAGGTAATGATGCAGAGGATACTCGTAGGGAAACACCGACTGTAGTAACACACACACACACACACACTTGTATATGCATGCAGTCAGCAAACTAGCTGAGCACTATTCTCTTGTACTTGTCACTGTAGCTCGAAGCAAAGGTATCCAATGCCATGTAATAGCCTCACCTATAAACCTCACCCATATCAACCTGAGATGTGACTGGATTTCATAATGAGATGTCATTACACTAGAATATGATTTATGCCAGTGGTCATTTTGAGCATGCTGCCATTGTAAATCATCCCAAAGGAAAATCCCTGCGAATAAACAACCATGTCATGATCGTCAGCATCAAGTGATGTTAGTTAATTTCAAGCGACCTCGGAACATGTCCATGCTCCTCAGAATGCCGACCAATAAAAAAGGCTCATGACAAATGGGAGATGTAAAGCTTCATGTGTATGAAGTTATTTGTATTCTTGTACATGTAGGTAGGTCTTATGGGAGCTCCTGCATGTTTATCTCTTCAAAGCCTCTTGCAACTAATCTAGCTTTAGGTACAACACCATCAGGTGTCTCCTTGAGTGTGCACACCCACCTCGTAGAGATGCATTTCTGGCCTTCATCTGTCACCTCTTCAAACACATCATTCCTTTTCCAGTTGCTGAGTTCACTGTGTTTGGCAGACATGAAGGCATCATCATTCACAGTAAGTATGTCTTCTTCAGGATGGCTAGCACATAACTCGACATGCTCAGATGGGATCACTTGAAGATTGTGTACTTGTCCTAGGTCAACAGAACCTGTAGTACCAGGAATTTCCTCAGGCTCAATGTACTCCCAATTATACTAGTATTTGTATGTTCCAGTGGCTTTTCCTGCCCTGCTGAGGATTTTTCCAGTGTGTGCTTCCCACTACCTGTCCAGTGTTCTGACTGAGGCCTTCACAAGTTGTGGTCAAGTTGTTCTGTGATGCGTCAGAGTGATCATCACTACCTCCTTCAGTCTGTATTGGCGGTTCACTGATCTCCTCACCATGTGTAGGCGTCTCTTCCTCACTTTCATTTTCAGTGTCAGTTATTCTCCTTAAAGCCATGTTCTGGTAATGTGGTATGATGTTCAGTCCCCTCCAGCTGATTGTCCATTTCTCCCAGCACTGCCTGTGGACTATCTACCTTTCGAAGCCTGGAGTGATGTATGCCAACGTATGTGCCTCCATGAATCACAAATATCACCGCACCATCTTGGCTGATGACCACACCTGGACCTTTCCACTCTGTACAATTGTAATGGTAAATTTCTACTGAGTATATATTTCTACTTAGTATATTGTGTAAATGCCTAACTGCTTGTACTTTTGCTCTGAACTCAGTAGACCTTCACTCTTTGTGTTAACATACGTGCTCAAATTTATCTTGTTTCATGAAAATTTGATATTCTTATTAGTGGAACTGTTTTATATACTTGCAACAGTGCAAAATATAGAAACATATTCAAATGTACTATAAAATATAGTGCACAGATAAACAGAAAACAGTACTTTAAACAAGTGTAATGTAAAAGTGTCAAGTGTATTTAAATATGAGGGGATGTGCAGGGAAGTGTACTGGTAGGAAATTGTCCTGGGGATGACAAAGTCAGTGGGCTCCCGGGCTTTATTGATGACCCCAACTGCAGATGGGAAAAAACTGTTCATGTGGCGTGAGGTCTTGGTCCTGATGGACCGCAGCCTCCTGCCAAATGGAAGGGGCTCGAACAAGTCTTGGAGGAACGGCAGATTGCAGCCAATCCCCCTCTCGGCAGACTGTGACGGAGGTCCGTGATGGACCGTAATGGAGGAGCAGAGGATGGACTCAATGATGGCTGTGTAGGAAGTGGAGGTGCGCCATCATTGTCTTTGGCAGGTTGAATTTCTTCAGCTGCCTCAGGAACAGGCCCCACAATCCTTTGCGTCAGTTTGCTTCCGCCTCCAGCATTCGAGT